>PVJX010005138.1:0-87873 GCA_004027295.1 Dolichotis patagonum
CAGTTTGGCCCATTATGTAATAAAATGATGACTTTAATGACTTTGATAAGTACTGTATCAGTTTCTGACAATATGAATAGCACAGTAGATAATCATTTGCCAAGACAAACACTATCTGTGACAGCTGAATATAAACCCCTAACTTTGGTTTTTCACTGTCTCTTCTGAACTTTGAGTTGAAGTTAGAAAAAACACTTTGTAACTTCTGCTTCAGAATTAGAGAAAAAGTTTGTTCTGTCTGCTCTATTTCCATTTCCCTTAACCAGAGCCAAGAATGTGGCCGGTGTCGCTAAGGTAGTCAGTAGGGCTGGAGGCAAAGAAGCGGCCAGCTAGGACAGAACACTGGTCACACTCAGGACTTCTGGCCACCTGAGTGGATCTGTTGAGGATAATGAGAGCCAGGGTTTTTAGCAGTGAGGTACACATAGGCGAAAGAGATTAGACTAAATCCTATGGAGCCGGGTGGAACTGAAGATAGCAGTGGAATTCTCGGTTTTTAAAATGGGTGGAGAGAGGAGCAGGGAGATATGTGCACATACGCGTGTGTGTCTATGCACACGTATTTCTGTATGTCTATATACACAGTGCTCCTTCTCCATGCCGAGTAATCAGCACCAGGATCATGGCTTCCAAAAAACATTCACCACTAAAAGGAGTTAGGGTGCTTTGAGGAAAGGATTGATTCTAAAGTCGAGACAAGGAAGTGGCAGACGAGGCTAGGGCATCTTGTACTCTAAAGGGCTCAAAGAATAAGGAGGTCACGCCAAAAGGGCAAAGGAGTCATCCTGAAGAAACTAACAAAAAACAGAATAACACATTGAATACAAAGAAATCCATGAATTCATACTTACATAAATTAATGATAAATGGAGAAAAAAAGAAAGTTACACCTTACAAGAAAATGGCAAACAATAAATACACAAAGAATGAAGAAAACAGAAAACTGCCATTTGGCAACTGTGATGGTAACAGTTCAGTCATGAATCTTCAATGGATAAAACTAATGGGAGAAAACTTGATCAGGAATAGAATATTTATATAATCTCAAAGCATCTCTGCACAAAATATGCATTCACTGTTTAGTAACAAACATGTACATAATAGTTATTAATCAGCTTTACATCAGCGTAGACATCATCTTAACTAAGTGATAACATGACATCAGTAATAATGGAAGAAATAAATACGTTGCCTCTTGACATTAGGCAGAGAGAGCACAGTATCTCTTTGTAGTATGCCTGCCAGAGATGCATAATCTTCATCTAATCCTGAGACACACATCAGACAAATGTTGAGGAACATTTTACAGATGAATTCTAAACAGTGTCAAAGTCATCAAAATTGGGGAAATTCTCCAGATTGAGAGGAACTTAAAAGAAATGACAAAGTTAGTCTATGACCTTAAATTGAATTCTGGACAGAGCAAGGACATCTCTGGGACCCCTGACTATATTTTATTGGCATTTATAGGTTAGCTGATAGTACTGTTCAACATTCATTTTCTATTGTCATTCCTATTTTAGGAAATATACATTGACATATTAAGGGTGATGGATCATGTTTATAATTCTCAAATGGTTCAGAAAAGAATATATACAGAAAGAATAAGGCAAAAAGTGCTAGTGTCAGCGATTCAGAAATCCTAGTTGAAGGATATACAGTTCTCTGTACTTCTTTTTTTCTGTTTTGTAAAATTTCCACAAATTTTAAATTACTTCAAATAAAAGTTTTTACTGAGGCAGGAGGATCACTGTGAATTGGAGGCCAGCCTGGGTTACATAATGAGATCCTGTCTCAAAAAATAAAAGTTTTTCAAAGCATATACCCCATCCTCCTAAATTATAAATATAATTTTAAAAGTATTGCCAGCCATTTGCTTTAATCAAGAAGCTGTAAGTCTGAAAACCTTATTAAATGTAAAAGAAAAGATTTAATTTCCATAAATAAGTGAGTGGTAAGTGTCTAGCTTGGAGAAGCCCATGAGGAACATTAGTAACTCAATACAGGCAACACAAGGATATCAGCTAGGGTATCCTTAGAGCTAGCTCGTCAATAAGAAATGCAGCCCTACCTGTCAGGCACAGTTCTTAGGTGCTCTGTGTGAGGTTACCATGCCAGCCAAAGGCTCTGCCAATCTCATGCCCACAGAATGATTTTCTTGCCCAAACATGTGTCTTAGAAGTCAGCACAGACCAAGGGATGCAGGGGAAAGTAAAGCAGCAGAGGGAAAGAGGACATAAAAAATATTAAGGTATGTCAGGTACATATACCAACTGCCCACATGAGCGTAATCATTATGTACTGCAGACACACACTATAAAAAATGAAGTACAATGTTTAGATCATCCATTTTTCCTGCAAGTCTGGTTTATTTTGCAAACAAAAGTACATTTTCCACTAGTAATAATAAAAATGATATGGTATTCAATACTTCCTCTGGTCAGGCTTCTCCCAGTTTTACTTGTACTGCTATATTTAATCACTTCCATTTCCTGGACAAGTGAAGACAATTCTCAGTTTTAAAGACAAGGAAATTGATATTCTGAGTATCAGACTTTCCAGGATCACAAAGCTCAGGGGGTTGAGCCAAGTTTTCTGATGCCAAAGCTCATGAAATTAACCACTACATGAAATGCTGTCCCATGCCTCAGTATCACGTGGTTTCCCCTAGACCCATGGTGGTGAATTTATGGTACATGTGCTGCAGTGGGCTGTTCGTATCATTGAAAGCTCTAAAAATTTCGCCATCACTGCAAACACTAGCTTAGAGCAATGAGCATAACCTCCAACTCCTAGTTCAGCCTCAGGAGCTCTCAAGCATGTTCCCTGCTTCATGGGTAATCACCATGATGTGACATACTCTCTTTCACATTTCTTGGAGGACCCACTGGAACTACATTCATTTCTCTTTTGCACACAAAAAAGGTATCAGGACAAAGTAAGCTCAAAGGACTTGATTATAGGCACACCATTGATTCTAAAATTTTAAAACAAAATCATTATTTTGTATTTTTATGTGTAATTGTCAGTAGCAAGTTGCAAGTAGCTATAGACTTACTTGTATATATTCTGGGTTAAATTTGTGCTTACATTCAAAGCTATTATATTTTCCTCCATTCTTCTGCAGGTAACAGTATTTTTTTAAACCTAGATCCCTACCATAGATTTAAGAGAACAGTACTGGGGGTGAAGAATTGTATTAGAAATCACTCCAACCCAAAATTCACATTTATAAAGTCTAGGAGGCTCCCTCATCAGCCGTAGGTCAGGCATGATGAGGACTTGGATGTGGGGGAAGGGGATGGAGCTGTCACATCTCTGTACAATCCATTTTCTACTCTCAGAATCACCCCAAACAGCAAGTAGAAACCATGGCATTACACTGGCCCATGTGACTGCCATTATGGTCACAGTGCTTAGTTGCTACATTACCTATAAACCATGAGTAGATTCTAACAACAGTCACACACTAGGACTTTTGATGAATCAACAAGCGTTTTTCCGTAGTTGAATGTGTGAATAAGTCCAGTGGAAGTTGCTGAATACTTTCCACTGAAGCAAAGTAGGAACACCCACTAGGTGCAGGGGCTGTGCGTTTGTCATGAGGTTGTGGGAAGGACGCAGGGACAAGAGAGTCACCATAGTAGCCAGCAAAACAGGTTGGTTTCAGCTCACCTATTTACAGAATAATGTAAACTCTAGCCCCAAACCGTGGGGAGCGGCTGAAACTAGGACTGTGCAAGGCCAGTCCCAAGAACAGCACATCGAGACGAGCCACGTAAACAAGCTGCTCCAGTCCAGAGAACACCAAGCCCTTAGGCTGCCATGCAGACAGGCTGCTAGTCAGAGAGGCGTCACGTGACATTAACCTGCTGAACATATAAGGAAGCGCGCTGTGTGGTTGAGCAGTTCCTTTCCTCCCATCTGGAGAGAGGGCTCCACCTCATCCCAGTTTCCTGTGTCTCATCTTTATTTCTTCACTGTCTTGCCACCCTTCGTGGTCCTCACCCTAGTAATTTTGAGGGTTGCACAGGCTACAGCGCCAAACCCTTCTGAATTACTCCTTGGAAGAGTAAGGGCAGGTTTCAAGAATGTCTTATGTGTGCTTCCAGATACCCTGCATAGCTACCACTTTTTACTACTCTCCATCCTTCTCAAACACAAAGGGAATAAGAAACTTTCATGGTCACCACATGGCAGTGGTACAGGCCCCCAAGCATTCATACCCCAAGCCTAAGGCACTGGGGCCAGAGATTTAGCTCAGTGTCACAAGCACCTGTGTGGTAAGCATGAGGTTGTGAGTTCAATCCCCAGTACAAAGAAAGAAAGAAAGAAAGAAAGAAAGAAAGAAAGAAAGAAAGAAAGAAAGAACTCAAGCCAATTTCCCTGTCTTGGACATGAGTCCCCCAGAGCTAAACTGAGTCATGAAAGGAAGGATATGCAAAAGGTCTGTGAGTGTCACACTGGATGGAGTATTTGTGCCCCACAGATTCAAGGTGTGCTAGGAGACACCAGGGATATAAACAGCAAAGCTTTCTGGAGCCCCAGTCTTACAGTATTTCAAAGGCAACCTAAAAAGTTAAACAACTTAAATCATGACATACAGAGGATGCAAAAATCACCTGTGATGGATGCTTAATACGGGAGACAGAGATGACACACTTGCCACAGCTCCAATTGCCTCTCTTCTAACGATCGTGATCCTGTCCTTGGAAATGTCTGAGAAGCACACGGTACACTGTTTAAATCAGCTGACCCCCACACCTCTGGCTCGCAGACAGTATTGTCAGATGACTTTTCTGCCTTTCTGGGAGATTTTCCATGAGGGTGTTTCGGTTTCTAATACAAAGGTCATGTGTCCCACAGCCCACTGTATAGACTTCAAAATGCAAAGCTCGGGCTGTTACTCTAAGACCACCTGCTCACCCTACTTTAGAAACCTGTCGGAACCTACATCTCCACTATTGCCTGGGACAGCCATGAGGAAACTGTTATGCAACTTGAAAGCAGCTCTGTAGACCATATTCTTCCCACGTACCTCCCAGCAACTTATTTCCACTTAGACTTTTCTCAGTGTAGAATGGTATCATGCAGACGTGGGGGCCTGACTTTGGTAACATTTGACCTGAAGGAGCTGGGATGGGTCAAATGCAACCACAGTCCAGGTGGCAGTAGTGACTCATGTACTCTTGTAGTTGGATTCTACCCTTGTATTATCAGACCGCAATGAGGGGGGACAGGTTGATGCCACAAGATTTGACCTTGGTCCTCCTGTATTGCAAGCTCTGAATACACTTGCATGGTGAGGAAGATAAATTTGAAGTCTATCGTGTCAAAGATACTGCTACTTAACCATTACTCAAGTATATGAAGTAACTTCTATAATTCCTATTTTCCAGGTGAGAAAGTTGAGGTTTGAAGTGTTCAAGTGATTTACCTAATTAGATGTTTGAACCCAAATCTGACCCCAGTATCTTGTCCTAATTTTGATAGGGCTGAGTCTTCTCACTGTCCTCCCCTCAGCCTTGACTTGGGCAGTGGCTCTGGTTTCCCACCACAAGCCCTCCGATACCCCACTCCGTCCTTCGTGGGAACACACACGAAGGCGGCCAGGGCCAGTGGTATTAATGAAAGGGGTCAGTCTGTCTCCGACTCTTCAGGCATGTTCTGTGTCCCAAGCAGGGCTCCCATGGAGGCAGACTCAAGAGCTGGAAGCAGGCCACAGGACCTTTACTCTTGGGAAGCAGGACGGACAGAGAGGGAAGGAGGGCTGAGATGAGTGTGTTCTGGCAATGGGGTGCCCCTTCAAAATAGGGGTGGATCCTTTGTCAGCCAGTCCTTGGGTGCAGGCTGCTCTGAGAAGGGGCACTGGAGGGAAGTCAGCACCTCTTGGCCAAAAAGCAGCTGCTGGCAAAGACTGCCTGCCAACAGGCAGGACTGGGCCTGTGTTCCTGCTGGGTCGCTGTGCTGCAAGCTACCCCCACCCACCCCCCACACACAGGTGCACACACATATAAAACCCTCAGCATTCACCAACGCTTTCTAGAGCTTTAGAGATGTTACACAATGTTATGATCTGAAAATTAGGTTTAACAGGTTTAGCAGTCATGTTTGTTACTAATTTACTGCTCAGTTTTAAATTGCCTTCTAGGAAGCTCAGTCCTAATATTTTTTCAAATTTTGCTTTTCTGACTTACCATACATCTGACTACTTGTGTTTCCAAACTTCTCATTAGATTTTAGAAACTGTCAGCTCCACAAATACAGATAACTTGCAGGGCCCCACTGGCCTTCAATTAGTATTTCTTCCACTACCTTGGACCAACAGACAGCTCCACAAAGAGTACGTGTTTGCTCCTGTGATGTCAGGAGCAACGTCTGGAACATAGTAGGTACTTTGGTGTGTTCTGGTGGGAATTTAGACATTTCCTTTGGTCTGGCAAATACTTCCTTCAGTCTCAGTGTTTGTGCCCCAGGATTTACCAATGTCTGTGCTGGGAACAGATCTATTTTCCAGGAAATATGCTCAGACATTAAGATTACATCTCAGGCATCCTTCTCAGGTATCCAAGCACATAGCTGAGAGCCGAGGTTTACATAAAGGTGAGGCTCACACAGTTACATAATTGTGCAAAAGGGAGTTCAATGCTTTGCATTTAAAAGTCAAACACATGCAAACACACACCAACTTTACTTTCCCCTTGGTAAAGGCTAACTAACCTTAGTAAAAAAGCTACCTGTCTTTCAAAGTGTATCTGTGAGCCCCAAGAGCCATTCAGGTGATTCTTTCTTCAGGGTCCAACACAAATGCTTAGTGCAGAGAAGCTTGTTAATCAGTTTAGTGAAAACTTAACACAGCTACTATGTACAACCTTATGACACAAAGGTAAGAACATTAGCAGTATATATATATATATATATATATATATATATATATATATACACACACACACACACACACACACACACACACACACACATATACATGTATATATATATACACGTGTCTGTGTGTGTATATATATATATTTAATGCAAAATTGAACAGAGGATGGGAGCAATATATAGACAAGTAGAAGTATCTGCTAATTAACACCTCTGACACCTTGGAGGATTTTAATTCTAACTCCTTTCTGTTGTGCACCATAAAAGCAATTGGCATCATTTACGTGATAAGGATTTATTTCACAACACTGGTACAGTTTACTGTTTTCAGGTACTCTTCTGGGAAGTGAACAAATACAGTAGTAACATATTCTCCTGTCACAGGGTTATACTCCAATGAATCTGCATCACTACGCTTAAAGGCAAATATTTATAGTCTCTTTCTTACAAGCAATGACACGTTTACTCTCATAGTATGCTTGAGACCTCATGGCCTGCCCAGTTTTTAAGTGGCATAGGCTTTGTACATCATACTACTTTTTCTGAAGCTAGCATTCTTTATTACTAATACATGACACTTCACATCAAACAAGATTTTTCCTAGCAAAAGGTTCACACAGATGTTGTTTGCAATTTTGTAGACCAACTACTATAAACAAAATATTATGACTTGATTTTGTACAGCATTAACCACAACATATTTTAATTAGGTTTCACTTGACTAATAATCAAAGCAGGTCCCCCCACTTGAATTCTTTCTCCTTATAAAAGTAGTTTTATGGGTTGAAATTTGATAAAGTGAAATTTTACTTAAAATATGTCAATTCCATCCTAGAAAATATTTAGAAATTTAAAAATTAGATGCAAATAAATTATTTGATAATTTTCACAGAATAAGACAGTACATAAGTTACTCTGAAAAACAAAGAAAACCCAGCCTCCTTGAATGTTACTACAGACCTAGTCACTTGGGAGCCAGTCAGATGTTAAGAAAATCTATTTAATTCTAAATTCTTTAA
Organism: Dolichotis patagonum; assembly: GCA_004027295.1. NCBI lineage: Eukaryota > Metazoa > Chordata > Mammalia > Rodentia > Caviidae > Dolichotis > Dolichotis patagonum. The sequence continues at coordinate 7,905 of PVJX010005138.1, forward strand.
TAGCTTTTTACAAGTTAGGCCTATTAAACATTTTTGAGCACATTTAAATTTTATGCTAAATAAAACAACTGCATTTGAATAATTTAGGATTTATTGAAGTCTCAATTCATTCAAGACTTCTGCTCAGTCCCCTTTGGATTTCATCATGTGCTGCGTGTGGTGGAAAGGAAACCAGATCTAGAAGATTCAGGAAACTCTGGATTGAAGAGACACCTGTTGTGTGACCCTTGTGTCATTTATGCAATTTTAAGACTGGTTTGTTCATTTGCAAAATGAAAACTTGTCTCAACAGATCTCTATAAAGATAGTAAAAAGTGAAAGCGCTCTGAAAACGAAAGCAGAAATCTAATCACACACTGCTTATTACTCAATTGTCCCCCAGCAATGGAGAAACAGCATGAATTGTATGTTCTCCACCCTGTACTAAAAGGGTCACATCCCAACACCCACAACGATCCTCCGCTCAGGTCGGAACAGTGACCCCACCTCAGTATTAGGTTGTGCAAAAGCATCTAGATGCTCTGCTGAACCTCCACTCAGGTGCTCTTAAGAAAGAAGGAACACAAGGCTCACTACGTGAGAACCACGATTTGGCAGCTCACACTCAATTCTCAGTGTAGCTGCAGTGCAACAACTCATAAAATCAACTCCTAATTTTTCCATTTCTGGCCACTATAGTCAGCCAGGTGAGGGAACAGCGGTGAGGAACACACCATGACCCACTGGTCCCTTTCTGCTCATCACTGCTGTGGTCCGCATCTTTGCCCCACCTTAGGTTTTCACCTGTCTTCTCATGCTTAATCGTTTCTATTACAACCTCGTGCCCACTGTATCTCACTAGCTGTTTCTCTCTTCCTCGCCCAGCTATCTTTCCCGTTATGCCTTGCTGATCAAATCTCAAAACCTCAACACTCATTAGTCCACCAACTCATCAACTCCATTCTTCTCTCAATGTTTATGTGCACAAGAAAACACTGAGTACTTGGGCTATGCAACACACAGACCCTCCTCTCAAAACTTTACCTCCACTTTCTCACCTTGCTCTTCAAGCATTTGTCTGTATCACCAAACTTAGTTATCTGTCCTGGAGAGACAAATCTTTCATAATCTTCAAAGCAGCCTTTCCTATATCCCCATGTTACTATTAAAAATAAATCTTTAAGAAGCGGAGCATTAACTGGTTATATGATGATTAAGGACCACTGTGAGATAACTGTATTTTTTTTAAATGAAACTTTACCACTTGAGGTAAGCATCAAAATATTTATGAATGATACAATCTGACACTTGTTTTGAAATCACAAGGAAGAGGATGGGGCCTGACTGGCCCTGGTGTTAAATCTAGTTGAGAAATATACAGATAGTTCATTACACTCTTCTACCTATTTTTAAATTCTCCACAATAGATTTGCAAACTTTCTTCTCTTCATTTCCTACAATCTAGGTTACTTTCACAAGATCTAATCTCTGATTACTTCTGCCATTTAAATGGTGCTGTGAAACTCGATAGCAAAATATGGAATTATACTAAACTATATGTAAAATAAGTTACAATTTCCTATTTACTATATACTAGGCTAAGCATTAAAGTATTCATATAAACTTGACTTTACAAAACAAACTCATCAGGAAGTTATCACTAAAAGCTCAGAAAGGTTAAGAAACTTGCCCAGCATCCCCAACATGAAAATAAATATTCTGATTATCTACCTAATGTGAAGAACACAATTATTCCACAAAAACTCAAACACAACACTCACATAAGTCTGATGTACTTCACTTCCAAATTATAAGCTAGATTTGACAAGCAGACTTGGTCAAAGACAAATCTGAAATCAGTTTACATTTTCCTAGTTAATACTTGGTTGCCTTAACAAATTTTATTTGCATTCACAATTAAACCAGGTATAATACTAGCAGACGTGTAGTCACAGTTTATAGCTACAATTTGGAGAGAGAGGTATTCAAGTTTAAAGGCAGCAGGTTTAGCTTTAAGGCAGTAAGTTGAAGACTCCTAAATTGACCAATACCACTGTACAACTGTGGGTATTTGGTCCAAAAGACACTAGTGCTCAGTCCTCTATACAGTAAAGCACTGATTCACAAACATAAATTTTAGCAATTACACGTAACTTTAAGAAGTTTCAAGCAGCACTGGATTTTAATGCAACAGTTTAAGAAAGTCAATACTTTCCTTAATGGAATTGGTGCATTCCTAAAACATATGTGCATTTTTATAAAGTATTACTACTAGCTTTAAACTATTCAAATCCTAGCAAATAAAACTTATGATTATTTAAGAGGCAAAAAACCCAAATAAATAAAAATTAAATTTTCAATTTGTGCAACCTGCTGGCTTTTTAAAAGGGTTTCTTTGGCATAAGAAGTCAATGTTAAAAGACATACAACCAACACTGCATCGGCAACTGAACAAATGATGGTATGCATTTCCTGGAATATGAATCTCACACTAAATGAAAGCATGTTTACTAAATACACTCTATCAAGGGGACCAGAAAGGCTATAGGTGATTTTAAGATGTAACAAATTCATTCAACAAACATCTATGTAATTTCCTTAAAAGTCATGTTTTTCCCCTAGCATATGGTTATTTATGAATTGTTCACAGATTCCAGGGAAACTGAGTTCTTAGAAATTAAAATATATTCATACAGCAAAGAGGTAGTTGTAAAAATTCACTAAGCTAAACATAAGCTTAGCAACATAATAAAACAATTACCCCCAAAATTATTTCATCATACTCCTTGCATTGTATTTCTGAAGTTGGAGAAGGTGGCAATTTTGGCACTGCAGGCCTGTTACTTCTAGTCCTTTTCCTATGATGAGACACTGGAGGTGCCATCAACAGGACATTCTGAGTGCCTGCCAGGCCAGCCCCGGCATCCAGGCACCCTCTCCATCAGGTGTTTAATGTTCCTATTCCAGCCCTTTTGACGAATTACAACTTACACAGACGACCAGCTAGAGCCAGTTGTATTTCCCGGCTGCAGAGCACAGCAAAATTAATCTGGTCTCCTCAAAAACCGAAACACTTGCCCTTGGCCTCATAGCACGCGTGATCTTCCAGAATTAAAAAAAAGGGTACAAAAACAAGGAACTTCTATGTTCCAGGTAAACGAAAAGGCCAATTCCATTTAGAGGTGAAAGGACCTCCAATCCAATTTAAAGTGAGAAAAACTATCAAGGGTACGCATACAATTCCTTTTAAATCTAAAAGGATGACACCTGAATAGGCGAGTCACTGCGGCCCAGAGGTCCCCCAACAGTAAAACAGAGCAGGCTATTTTCGGGCAGCTACATCATGACAGGGTGGTCTTCTGGGGGTAAAAGGTGCTGGACACTGTATCAATAATATTAATAATTCAGCGAGACTCTTCTGTTCAGTTTTTGTGATACTTTTCATATTTTAATAAATTAAACACAGCCTATATAAAACTTTCCTCAGTTATTACAGCTTATATGTACAATCTAAAGGTATACCCTGATACAGTGGATACCGGCCACAGGTGCCTAATTTCAATTAAACAAGAATTTTAGTCCCTCAATCATATTAATCACATTTCAAAGGCTCAGAAACTACACGACTAGTACTAACATAACTGAGTATAACGTATATCCACTGTCATAAAAAGTGTCGTAGTGCTGTATTCCCATGAGATGTTTCTAAAAACTCCTAATTCACCAAGTTTATAAAAAGATCATCACTATACCTCTAGGCTATAGGTTAACAGTTAATACTAACCTTGCTTGCTTGTTCATAGCTTGTGTGCAAGCTATGAACTAGTATTACTAACTTTCTGGTCCTTATGTAGACTGAATTTAGCAACACTTTAACATAATTCTATGTAAGACCCAAATGAAACACGAACTCAATGAAAATATTTTTAGGTTACCATGAAGAACAAAGTGAGTATTTGTACGTGTGACACAAGCAATTTAGCAATCATATAACTAAACTAGTCTCCTACACTAACATACCAAAACCTTTGAATATGAAAGTGTATATAATAACCAACTTAAGTGCCTCACAAAAATAAGGCAAAAAGACTGTTAGATACTCCTCTCAATGTCTTAGCAAAGGAAAAAAAAATTCATGTACACAGGCACTTGCCAACATGAAACAGTTAACAAAACACAAAAACAAAAACCAAGAAAACAAAATCCTTCAAAATACACTGCTATGGGACAAAGACTTTAAAAAAACCCCAAAACTTTCAGTCCAAAGCATGCAAAAATGCTCTCACATTTGTACTGATATTTAATAAAAAGGTGAATCTGGTTATTTAATACTGGGTTTACTTTGTTAGAACAAAAAGCAGAATGATAGTAACTGTTTATTACTTCAAGTAACTCTTGGGTAGGAGGCAAGAACTGTGGAACAGAGAATTGCTTGTTTTTCTGAGTAGGTAAAAGCAAAATAACCCAATCATAATGCACACAGCTGTATCTCAAAGAAAAATGCAAACACAACATAACCATACTTTATTTGACTGCAACTTAGACAGCTTGCACATTTCAAACCCCCACTAAATCTCTCTCTCCAAAAGGATACGGGGACAAGAGGAGAAAACTATGGGGTAATATCCAGTCATCAAACAGCAGTCCAATATTTTGAGACACATGTGATATTTTATAGATACTCAACTTATATCTGATGTCAATATAATTTATGTTTTTACAAACCTGAAAGCCCTGTAACAATTACAGAGATGTCATGGTGCAATGAAAACTCACTCTGATGCATTACCAATTTGACGTTATTTATGCTTCTGGAAAGTGGTGAATTTCATGATTTTTAGACACCAGAATAAATACTACACATCCAGCCTTACACATGTCAGTTGACACTGTAACACAGGGCAAGGTAGAGTTAAAATGTGACAAACTCCTTTTACATACATTGGTCAAGCAAACGGGGAAGGTAATTTGGAGAAAAGAAGCACAAAATATTAAAACCAATTTTTAATAGTAATTCTTTTCTTTTTCTTTCGCTGGCTTCAACTTCAAAAACTAAGGTCTGGTTTCTGATCTGTGAACTTCTCTAGAGTGAGTAGTTTCATCTCAATATACGGAGAATTACAGTCAGCTCACACATCAAAAATGGTAGCATACCCGTTAAGCTTCTTCAATACTAACATACACAGCTTCACGGTAGCGTGTGTAAGAAGTTTCGGCAGTACCCTCTGCCAAACCAGTGTCAGTGGACAGTACAGTCAGTCTTACAGAGGCAGCACCCCATTAACAGAAAGCTGCACCAGTTTTACTCAGTCTCAGCCAAGTGAACTCTCTATCAATTACAAATGAAATTATTTTAAGCTGATATTAAGAAAAACAAAAGCTTAAAGTAAATTGATACATTTCAACTAAAATGAATACTTTTAATGTTGGTGCTGGATTATCATGATAGAGGTTAGAATTTTAGGTGAACAATTTTTGCACATCCAATTAAAGGCCTAACTTATACACTGATATTCAACATACACCAATAGAACAATATGGCAACCACTGAGTTTCTAGTCACACAGTTAAGGTCATTTTTACAAATGCTCAGGTCACAGTTGATCCAGCAATTCTGGGGTTAAGGATCAGTGGTTATAATTTGATAACTGACAAAAACAAAGATGCGTGAACTGATAATCTATCAAGTATCTATAACTGTCTCCATTACTGAGTCTAGCAAATTGTTTTCATCAACAACCATTATCTATTAACCAGCAAGTCAAACAGAAAGGGGTGAAATAAATTTGATGACATAAGTAATACTGTTTTAGTTTCCTTCATATTAAAAATGATAACAGAAGCATTTCTATCACTGGTATTGTTCTAAATGATAGAACCCAGTGAAGTCTGATTAAAAACACATGCAAAACAGTCAGCTGAAAAGCCGAGTACTGTGTGGTAATATTTTTAATAACCCAGTATTCTGCCCATTAAATTTTAAAGAACAATATAAAATGGAAAGAAAAGGTTTTCTTTAGAATAAGGAATTATAAACGATCCCACCACAGCAGGAAGATTTTATTTTCATCAAATATAAACTGTGTATCTTTATTTTAAAAGTATTTATCATGTTCACTTTCAAAACACTATACTGAGCAAAGAGCAGCTTTCCTTAAAAAAAAAAAAAAAAAAAAAAAAAAAGCAAACTTTCCTGAAAAGGGGCCTTTACCAACTGTTAATGGAGGTAGGGTTTTTTAAAAATACAGTAATTATAGTCACAAAAATTCAAACCAAATCCTACAGATGTGAAGCATATTCAAATGAAAACAGCAACAACATAGATTCTACAAAACATTTTTTCACAGAGAATAAATCTTTTCTTAGGGGTACCTAGGTTTTCCAGTTAAATAAGTTACCCACCATATCTTTGCTGACTTAACTGAAAGCAGTTAACTTCAAAATTTGTTACATTGTACCGATTCAACAAAACACAACATAATTAAAAAACATGGTGGCTGAAAACCCAAAGAACTCATTAAAAAAAGATTTCCTTTATCCCTTGTTTTTCTGGTTTTTCTGGAAGAACAAGGCAAAGCTCTTCCCAAGAATCTATTCAGACAAGTGAAAAGAAAATAAAAGCAGCTTAAAAGGATACAATGCACCTTGAAATTTATTTTGAAGACCATGAACCAAAGTGAAGCATTTTAAGAAAAGGAAGCAATGTGAATCCAAATTGTGGGGAAAATACTTCTAGCTACTTTATAAAAGCTGTTGCAGTAATTTTGATTAAATAAAATCATACCAATTTACATTTATTTTCTATTCTTTTCCAAAAGTTCCCTAAAAAAAAAAAGTGCATCCAAAACCCAGCAATTCCCAGCTCCAACAACTTTTCTCATCCCTTTTGAGCCATTTCACAAAGGTTTTCCAAGATTCAATTTCTTACTGTAAGGAAAGAAGGGACTTCTAAGGTGAATCACTGTCACCTGGAAAAAGTATCCAAATTATAAAAATCTGAAATAATTTATTGTCAAATTTAGAATTTAAATAAAAACAAAAGTTTGCTTGCAAAGGTCATAAAGAAAAGGAAAAAAAGCATGCATTCAAAACCTAGAGATGAAGACAAATATACTTATCTACACAGGCACTGGCAGACGCAATTTAATTATCTTTACTCACTGTAAGACATATTCCACCCTACATTTTTTTCATTCACTAATCACTGAGGTACCAATATTCAAGAATGGAAAATTTAATATTGAGAAAAATAAAACATAAAACTGAAATTTTTCCCTCATCCCCTTCAGAAAACTGTGGCAGGTTTTGTGTGAAATGTTAGTATACTCAGAGACTTTTACACTCTACATTGGCTTTTTAAGGAACAAAAATTATGTTCCACTTACTGGTTCTGTGATAAAATGGTCACTATGTAAATAACATTGTCAGCAGACTGCAAATGAACAAATCTTGGCTATCAACTGGCACATCTTGTTGGTACCAAAAGAACTCCTGAAGTTTAAAACAATCTCTTTTAATTCAGAACAAATGCGCCATGCCAAAGTGCAACAAATATTGTGCGACACTCAATGAGACACTGACAGATAAGAGCTGCATGGGAATTACTAAATCCACCTGCAAAGCAATTCTGCACAAATTGCATTGCATGCAAAGGTCGACTCTGTGTGGTTGGAAGTTGATCCTCGATGTCAATTCTCAACGCAGCCACAGTTTAAGTCGCAGTGCATCAACTCCATTTAAATAGTATCTGAACAGCCTCTTATCTCGAACAAAACCAAGATTTTCATAAAGTTTCAAAGCAGACTTATTTGTTATTTCGGTTTCCAAAACAACCTTCAAGAAATAAAAGAAAATTGAGTTACAATAATTTGAAAAACTTACAGAGCACATACTTAGCTCAAATATTTAAGAAAAACATACTACATACTGACTTGTTTAAAAACTGACAGTGAAAACAATACTAATGATGTAACAGTCACAGTAATTATCTTTGAGTCTAAGTGAGGTAGGATCTCTGTGGACTTACTTTCTGTTCTGATTTTTGTGATGTTTGGAACTTTTAACAAGAATGTATGTTTTATGTTGAAACAAAGATGAATCATTTCCCTGTGGAGGAAAATAAAGTGGCAGAAGAAAAACAAAAATAAAGATTTAAAAAGTAAACCAGAACTTGAAACTGTGCAGGCTGACCTCCAATTCCTGTACTTTCTTTTTTTTTTTTTTTTGTACCAGGGATTGAACTCACGACCTCATTCTTGCTAAGCAAGCACTTACGCCGCTGAGCTTAAACCCCCGGCCCCAATTCCTGTACTTTCACTAATGTTATCATTTATCTTGATAACAACTATCATATTTGTCTACTGTATACCAGAGTCTGTAAACCACACACCTTGAGCCAAATATGCCTGCTGCCTGCTTTTGTAGACAAATTTTACTGGAACAGTCATGCCCATCTCTTTAAATGACTGTGGTCACTTTTTGATATAGAGCAGAATCGAGCCATTTCCACAAATACTTATGTTCTACAAAAGCTAAAATATTTTACCATCTGGCCTTCTGCAGAAAGTTCGCTCAACTTGGGCCACAACTACTCATACTTTAAGGTACACCATAATCATCTGAAGGGATTACTAAGCTCCATCCTAGAGCTTCTGAGTAGGAGAGAGTATCTGAACTTCAAGTACAGTGGTACCTCAGTTCACAAACGAATTCTTTCTATGATTCTGGTCATGAACTAAATCAAATTTCCTCCTAAGGTCAACATTGAACCTAGCCACTGAATTTGATTCGATTAGCGAACAATTCAGTTTGTAGACAAAATTGTGGAAGGAATCAAGTTTGTGAACCGAGACACCACTATAAATCACAAGGTGATGGTGCTGCTGCTGAGGGACTCCAATTTCAGAACTACTGGCCTAGACATCACTGATACCAAGTGAGAGGATTAACTTCCATGAGTCTTTTTAAATATTATTGTACTAGTGGCCATGGAAATGAAGAACGGACACTCTTGAATACTGTTTTAACTCACTTCTACCTCTCTTTTTCAATACACTCTTGACTCCATCGTCCCAACTCTTATAGCTCTATTTGCCTTTGAATCTCACCTCCCTCACACCACAGTAAGCCGTTACTATCTTCGGGTATTTAGGCAGGAAGAAAAAATGGCAAAGCTCAGATGAACAAAGACCCACCTAAAGTATGGGAGGCTTTTTTTTTTTTTAATCGGTACCAGGGATCGAACTCGCAACCATGCACTTGCCAAGGCAGGCGCTCATGCCGCTGAGCTAAACCCCTGGGGCCTGACTCTCCCAGTTTTATCTCAAGCTACTGAAAAGTCTGACAAGAATTCAAACAGATATAAAGAGAAAAAAGATAGTGCCTCAACGTATCACACCGTCATGATCTACTCTTTCTCCACAATGCCATCACTCAATAAGCAGGATTTCCATTCCACCACCACAATACCTCCACCCCCTACACGCCTATACGTGAGAGCACTAACTATTGCTAACACTCCTCCTTAAATCATCTCAAACTGGTTCTCTTCTTTCTATCCTCATCAATACCATGTCCTACCTAACCCAAGTTCCCATTAACACCCACTGGAATTACAAGAGCCTGCTAACTAAGAACTCTCCCATTTTTGATGAGTGATGCTTGTTACTCCCCGCTAAAAAATCTATTTACTCTGTCATCAAGATAAAGTCCAAGGTTTAAAAATAGTCTAACAAGACCTTGAAAACCTATCAAGATATGGCCTCTACCGACATCTCCAGTTTTGCTCTAAGTCTCTCTCCTCTTTGTTTTCATGCTCAACACTAACCTTTCTGTGTCTGGAATCTACCATGATCTTTCCTCCCTTAGTTTTTCCATAAAAATTGTTTTCTGTCTAGGAAGATGTTCTTCCTACACTTCTCAATTATGGTGTTAGTTAGCTTCAGATCAGGTAGAATATTCCTCTTCTTTTACACTAGCCCACAACACTCTGCACTGTTCCTCTGAAATATTCTAATGATTAATGAAGGTCAGCCGTCCTAAATGGTGAGACCAACACAACAGAGAACAAAGCATACCTCCTTCACAGCTATATTCTCTATTCCTACCATACTGCCAAATACTTGCTAACTCAATGTGTCCTCAGCACCTCTCATTGTATGACATACATTACATAAACATTAAACAGAAGTGTTTCCACACTTTTCAACACCAATTATCTGTGCAATTAACTCCTAAAAGCAAATTTCGTGCTACACCTAACCCTGTAAAAGATTTAAAATCAAGTAATTAATAGTTTAGGATCAACTGGGCATGGTGATGCACATTAGGATCAACTGGGCATGATAATGCACAACTGGGCAAGGTAATCTCAGTAGCTGGGAGGCTGAGGCAGGAGAATCACAAATTGGATCCGAGCCTGAGTAACTTAGCAACATGGTGAGATCCTCTCTCAAAACAAAGCATTAAAAAAGGGGTTGGGAATACAGCTCATTCACAAAGTTCTGGATTCAACTTCCGGCACTGCCTAAACACCAAACCAAACCAAACCAAACCACCAACAAACAAAAGTTCAGGATCCAGTAAAAATACTCCTAAGAAAACTTTAAATAAAAGCTATAGTTGGGCATAGGGTGCACGCCTGCAATCCTAGCACTTGGGACACTAAGGCAAGAGATTCATGCAAGTTTGAGGCCAGCCTGGGTTACTTAGTGAGGTCAAAGCCAGCCTGGACTACACAGTAAGACCTTGTCTTAAAAAGCAAAACAAAACGAAAAGCTATGCAGCCAACAAGTTGGTTTAAGATAAGAAGTAAAATTCAATTTCTCTATGATCTTAAAAGACATTGAATTTTTTACTAATTCATGCCATGCTGCAGTCTGGAACATTTCACTGTAATGTGAGTTTTTGGTTTTAAGCAATTCTCTTGGGTAATTTTTGGAATTCTGTTATTAGATCAGTACCTAGAATGTTAAATCAAAGCAATGTAATGATACACAATTAACTGCAACAATGCAAACCTTGTGACTGATTTCACAGAAATAAAAAGGAGACTGACAATTTTTAAAAAGATGTGCTTTGTATTATGTTGCTACTTTTCCAACAATTCTATAAAAATAGATTATTATCTCTTTCACAGATGAAATGAAACATAAGATGACCAGTCCAAATATGAACTTGAGCTTAGTAGTAACCACTCTTCTGCACTTTCCCAAATGCTTTACAGAGCAAAATAAAAACCAGCAAATGGGAGAGCTGATCTACTTAGGAAAGGATGAAAAGATCTGAGTGCCCCACTATTAATATTTAACAATCTAAAATATATAAAATACATTGAAGGCTATCTACAGCCATGCAAACACACTACTGAAGTGTGGTTAAGAGTTAAACTCTGGTCTGTAAGCATCCTAACAAATTAATGAAGTCTGATTAAACAGAAAAATTACACCAAGGCTCACTCTAAATGTAAAGGTTTCCTGGACACAGTCACATTTTCTAAATAAAGAGAACATGTATTACTTAATACAAAAGAAAATCCCAAGGGAGGGGGAAGCACCTGCTTTTTAATGCTTAACCAGTTAAACCCTTTTATTGTAAGAAAATCTGGGTTTATACTCTAAATGTATTAAAAACCGCTTTTACTCCCCATCATGGAAGTATTACAGAGGAAGCCAAAAGACAACTGAGGGTTTTTTGGTCCTAAAGAAAACTGACAAAAGTGAACACTATTTAATGGAGTCAGAGTTAAGAGTAATAGCAACAAACCACTATCCAGGATAAACCAAACCATTACAATTTAGACAGCATTTTTTAATAGTGTAAGCTTGGAAGCTCTTGAAGAGCAGGCATGCCCACAGAACCTAACCACTCCTACTGTCTGGCACTCAGCTTCCTTCCACTGGTATCTACTGAATCAACAACTAACTGTTTTATTATTCTTTACACAAAATAACAACAAACTTCTAGACTAAGTGACAGTCTGGAAAAAGTAAATGATTATATGCCATAGTCCAAATATGTTTCCAGTGAAATAAAAAGTGTTAAAAGTATAATTATTAAACACATAAATAAATGTAATAAGCACACACAATTTAAAGCCAAAAGACATCTTTTACCTTATAATGGAAAAAGAATGACTGAATCTTTCTACCCTTATATGTATATATTTTAACTAAAAATAACTTAGATCTCTTTGGTTTCCAATAATCTGGCTAATAATCTATTTTTATAGAATTGTTGGAAAAGTAGCAATATTTTATTCTTTTAATAGTATAAAGTATGGTAGATTATTACTTTTAAGACTAGAATACACCAAAATATCTTGTGCATTACTCATATAGTACTGGAAATAAGCAACATTAAATTAAGAAAATTAGGTTGTTAGAAAAGCAAATTGCAAACAATATGACAGGAGTATAGCATTATAAGGGAGAAACTGCCTAAAACACTTAACATAAGAGCTGACATGTAGGCAAATGCCTGATTCCAAGACTCAGGAGATTGAGGTAAGAGGACTGAGTGTTCCAGGTCAGTCAGCACTACATTCCAGTCAAGGCCAGCATATAGTGAGATCCTGCCTCAAACAAAAACAAAACCACAACAGTAAAAATAACAAAGGCAAATATAAAACACATGCATCAAAAACAAAATAAAGGGCAAAACATCAAAATGCATATGCTAAGAAGGTGGCGGACTTTATTTCTATTTTCCAACTTTTCTTATGTTTATTCTGGCTTCTCAAAAGGAGAAATGTGCTCATTATAAATCGCCAAAAGTTAAGAGCTACATCAGTAATAGAACACTTCCCTGGGATGCAAATGGCCCCAGGTTCAGTCCCAGCACTACACTAACTAACTAATAACAGTTTCTACTGAAAATCTTTCAAAGTTATGTGCTACACCTTTAGATTCTACTAAGAAATTCTGATTCCATTTTATTATGATCATAAGTTCTGAATATAATGGCAAACATACCTTAAATCTTTTAAAAGCCTCATAATTTTCAAATTTTCATAAAGATTTAAGGACATCTACAACTTAAAAAAAAATAAAGCCCTATTAATCATGCTGATAAATCACCTGTCAACATTCTAATTTATTTCAAGAGAAAATACATGACAATTAATGGTTACACGGGCTTATCATTTTAGGTACAGAGGTGTACTTCATGAGCTACATTCCAAACTATTTGCATTTTCTTACATTTTTCTTAGTACAATGCATTGACTATTTTCAAAAAGAGTATTCTGTACCCAAATTTCATTTTAACAATTTGGTAGCCAGACTTGTGGCACACACTTGTAATCCTAGCACTTGAAAGGCTGAGGCAGGAGGATGGTCACCAGTTTGAGACCAACCTGGGCTACAACAGTGAGTTCAAGGCCAGCCTTTCTTCTCAAAAAGAAAGGAAAGAAACAAAGACAGACTGACTGACTTAAAAAAGTGGTTGACCCTACAGATTCTGTTTGCTTTTAAAATTTTATGTACTGTGTATAAAAATAAGGCTGTTACTGTTCTAAGAAAGTTTATAGAAAGTACAGAAAGACAATATACAAGTCAAAATTCTAAGTGCTTCTTTAAAGAGGCACCAACAGTATGCTAGAAACACAGTTAATCATTCAAATACCTCTGAACCCTGCACTGCAGTAACTACTAGGATTACAACAATAAACAAGATAAGGCATCTCTGTCCCATATCGTGATTAAGGCACAGGCACTGAAAGTGCAGTAAATATTACAAAAAGAGTCAGGAAAAACATGGAGGGGGTAACTGATTCTGTCAAAAAAGATAAAAGAGAACTTGTCCTTGCTGTTGGTACTAAATTGGGTCTTAAGACTGCCAATAAGCAGAAAACAACCAAAAAGCTACCAGATCAGGCAAATTCATTAGTGCATAAAGTTTCTCCCTGGCAGGTGAGCGGATATCAAACAAAATGGGATGAAATAGTAATAAAGGATGAAGCAATAACATACTATTTAAAAAAAGAAACAGAGAAAGGATTTGTTGCTCATACAATTTAAAAACAAAAGCTCTATCTAGTCATATAGCAAATAATTTATCTGAACAGTGTGGGACACAGATAAATCTTGTTTTTTTCTTCAAATCAAGAAAAATTCTAATTCAGAAGCACAGATAATTCAAACTGCAGGAACTATCCACCCAAAAATCGTACAACAGGAAACCATTCATGGAGCCTAAGACTTCCTGGCCTGCAGTGAAAAGAACGTTCCTATTCTTTTTGTTTGGTTTTTATTTTGAGACAGGGACTCAATATGTAGTTCAGGCTGGCTTTGAACTCACTATGGAGCTCACAGTGGTCTTAAACCTGCAGCTACCCTTCTGCCTCAGCCTCCTGAGTGCTGGGATTACAGGTCTGTTTCACCATTCCTGGCCAAGAACATTTCTATCATAAAGCATATCACTGATTTAGGGTTTTCTCTTAGCATTAAAAACTTAGCATCAAAATCTACATATCATACCTTTAAACTTTCAAAAACCAACAGTATTTAAACATTTGATCAGCAAAGGTAAAACACATAGCTAGGCTCACAGGTAGGGGCAGGAATAACTCATAAAAGGTTTAACCTCAGGAACAAAGTATTCCCTGCCCTCAATATCCCTCTGTTCACCACAAACAACTCTACTCAGTAGTAATGGAAGAGCAAACATGGCCTATGAACCCCAAGATTTTTTCTAAACTGTTAAGCAACCTTTGTGAAGTCTGACTTCTCTTTTTGATGAGCTGCCTAAGCTATCAGATATGGTCTCATATTCCTGAACTTATCCAGTCCACTTAGAGTTAAATGTAGTTACTAGCCATATAAATGACTCGTGTTTCTCTATCTTTTACTTTCAGATACTAAAAGCTATAAACAATGCAAGATCCTTCACTAGCTGTGAATTATTCAAAGTGAAATTATGTACCTTTAAATCCTAGAATAACTTAATATCCTAGAATAACTACCTAATATGTCTATAGGGCTCCTCTCATATAACCACACTTCATGTCATCTGTTAGAATACAGACTACAGTGAACACATGATCAAAGTAAATATTCAGGTTCTTCATGGTAGCATACACCTGTAAATCCAACACTCAGGAAGCTGAGGCAGAAGGATCCTCATGAGATCAAGTTCAACCTGGGCTACATAGTGAGTTCAATGACAGCCTGAACTATATAGCAAGAGCCTGTCTCAAAAAACAAAACAAACAAACAAACAAACAAAAACAATGCACAAAGGAAAAGAAATACTCTGCAGTAAATCTTTGGATTTTTACCACAGAAATGCACTGAGATATTGTTAAATAAAAACCAGTTTTATTGTGGGATAATTTCATTTTTCTGAAAAAGTTACACTTGTATAAGAAATATTTGCATAGAAGTTTGTGTAGAAAACAGAAGGAGGTATATTAGCCAGAGGTGGAGAGGAGGACAGAGAGAGTTGAAGAACATAAAGATGGTGGAATAAGCAGGCTATGATGTCACATTCTTGTAATCCCAAACACCTGGGAGACTGAAACAGGAGGATTACAAGTTTGAGGCCAGCCTGGCTAACTTAATGAGATCTTGTCTCAAAAAAAAAGGGGGGTGGAGGATTTGCTGGGGATGTAGCTTAGAGCAAAGGTCCTAGATTCAATCTCTAGTACCACAAAACAAAACAAAATTAAACAAAACAAAACACACACACACACACAGATACAATGATCATGTATACCTTTTATACAACAAAACTCCACTTATAAAAAAAGTTGCCAAAGAAACTATTAAGGTCAATCTGTTGGACAAAATAACTTATTTTCATGTATTTGGGAACTCTCTAACATACATCTGCTCTCCAATAATAAATGTAGTTGTCACTTGTATTCCTGCACACATAAAATTACTAATACAATGCAACTTTATTCCTGCTTGCTTACTACTGTCACAGTAAAGACATCTAAACGTCTCTCATTTACACTCACTCTCTCCACACTGCTCAACAGTAGATGTCAACATTCCCAATCACCACCAATATTTACTCAGCACCATGTGAAAGCATAATGCTGTTGCATATAAAGTCATACCTGCCATCAGGCCTTACAAGCTGAAAAGATGATCTTACTCAGAAATCTTTACATTTAAAAGTCATCGACAGCCTTAATATTATCTAATACTCAGAGATTTTTTTTTCAATTGTGAAATGTTCTCCAAATAGGCTGACAGTTCCACAAGATTTCAGGAAAAGAGCAAGGTGTAGACACTAAGGCCAGTATATAAGCAAATAATATGTGGGTTTGTAATACTTACTTAACTGACTTAACTGATAACAAAACTTATGACTAACAATTATTTACAGAAAATACATCCGATTTCACCTTTACATTTGCAGGAATTTAAACTCTATTATCTTAAAATTTATTCTAAATCAAAACACGCAGGTGCATGCATGTTTTGGAGGGGTGATGCTGTGGAATAAACTCACACTACACAAGCCCTCTACACTGAGTTACATCTCTTTTTATAAGATATTTATTTTGTTACCATGAATCACAAAGTTGTCTAGGCTGACCTTGAACCTGTGATTCTCCTACCTCAACCTCCTGAATAGCTGAATACTGTTGAGCAAGTGCCATAGTGCCAGGCTCAAAATTCATAGAATAAGACTTTCTTCACAAGCTGCATTTGTGTAATAAGTCTGCAATGAAATCTACAGTGCAAATATTAGAAAAGATAAAGATATTCAACATTTAGAAAGACTTACCTCATCACAGTCTCCTTCAATCATAGCATATATAGCTTTCTTGACCAAGTTAGTACCTAGAATACAGATCTAAGTGTTAGTGAACAGAAAATATAATTAGTTCCTTAAAGAACCTACATTGTAAAATTCATCATATGCACAGATGTCTGTTACATTCTATCTTGAATGCAGTTACTCTGATATCTTACATGAGAAAAAAAACGATATAAACTGAGAGCTCTTTTTTATTATTTTTCCACTTAAAGACAGAAGCAAAGGAAAAAAGAAAAAGGCAAAATGTGGTAGGGCCAGAGCAACCTACAACTCATTTAGCTAACCAGAACGTACTACATAACCTGAGCTGATCTTACCAAAGATCTTCACAACTCCTAGACACAAAATGCAAGGGCAGCCTCCTAAGAACTGCTATGTCTACCAGTGGGTCACGACTCTTGGTTGGCTCATATAACCTCATAGTTAGCCTGTGTACAATGAAATCTGGCATATCAGAGGTGTGTCTCTAAATGTCTAGGAAAATGTATTCTAGATTTGAGTCAGCTTTATCTGACACTGTACATTAAGAAAAACACTGCCAAATCTGGTTTTAAAAGATCCATTTTAGCTTAAACTTTTAAAACTGTGCATGCATTTAGTGAGTCACAGAAAATATGTCTCAATTCCAGGATGCAATCCTAAAGCCACTTAGTTTATGCCCTGTGAACCAGCCAAATGACTATTTTTCCTGAGTTTTTAATCAGCTCTTTTCAATGTATCAAGGATTCGTACTCAGTCTGGAAAATAATCCCAATTCATAGAAAACATTAGTAGAAAGCTGGAACACTATGAAATATGTTTTTAAAAGTTAGTTACACCTAACATAATGGGTCAGGAAGTGGCAGATCCCTGTAGTCTCAGCTACTTGAGAAGCTGAGGCAGGAGGATCACTTGTGCATAGGAATTTTAGGCCAGTTTGGGCAATGCAGTGAGACTGTCACATTCACAAAAAACAATGAGGTGGGTATGGTGGCACACGCCTGTAATCCCAGCACTGAAGAGGCTGAGGCAGGAGGACTGCTGTGAGTTTGAAGCTAGCCTGGGATACAAAGTGAGTACACAAACAGCCTGAACAGCATAGTGAAACCTGTCTCAAAGAGACAGACAAACAAACAAACAAAGGAAGGAAAGAAGGAAGACAGGGAGGGGAAAAAAAAGAAAAAGCTAGCTTACTGCCAGGGATTTAGCTCAGCAGCACAAGCGCCTGTCTGGTAAGCACGAGGTCATGAGTTTGATCTCTGGTACCAAAAAAATTTTTTTAAAAAGAAAAAAAGAAAGAAAGAAACCTAGCTTATTAATTAAATCTATTTGTAATGACTTCTATGACATTGAAGATTGTGTGAAACAATAACGTTCAAATTTAGTTTTAAAACAACTATAAAAAAACTAAATTACACAATACTAATAAGTATTAGCATTGCAATCAAATACTACTTCATCAATACTCATTAAGCTTAAACACATCCTAGAGTCTGATGTGTTTAGCCAAGTGTTTACAAGATCCAAGTCAATTCTGATGTGTTTAGCCAAGTGTTACTATGGCAAGATCCAGTAAGTCCTGAACACTTCAGCGGTGATTCCTTAACCAGGTTCCACTAGTCAGCTGGGGAAACTCTAGTCCTAGCTCTAGCAGGGTGAACACAAGTCAAGGAGAGGGGCCTACATGTGCTATTAAATGAACCACCCATGGATTCCAACAGCCATTAAAAACCATGAGTGCAAGATTAACTAGACATGTCAGAAAAGGTCAATACCAGAAAGAGTTGGGGAATAGTAAGAAATAATCAATATTCCTTCCAGACACCATCTTTAAACTGCAACATGATATGTGACAACTAGCACTAAACAGTGGTAATAACTGCTCTGTAACTTTGGCTTGGTTGTGGTTCACTTAACCAAATTGAGTGCCCTCTTAATGCTATTAAAAACTGTAGTACATCTTGCAGTATGTATTATGACTGAAAGTATGTTTAGAAGTGAAAACTGATCACCAGTTAATCTCCAAAACAATAAAGGGAGTGGAAAGGGATTAAAAAAAGGCCAAGATGTTTAATGTGCAAGTACCACAAACATGTACTAATAAAAATCTAAATAAAAATTTAAAAAATAATGCCCTTTAAGAACATCTTAAAATAAAAAACTTAATTGTTTTACTTTCAAGTTCATTTCTACATATTTACATGTAAATTTGTTTTAAAATACAAAACTGAAAATAACTTATTTATCCTTTTACTGAAATAATATTTTTCTTACCAATGCCATTTCTCCTGTATTTGGAATCCACAGCTAACATGGCTATATAACCTCTGCGGAACATCTTTTTGTGCATATCCAACTTGCAAACGATGGCACCTACACACTCCTCCCCTACCATGGCCTTAAAAATAAACAAACAGTTATGAAGAATACATTGTGCAATTACCCAAGGAAAACAGCAACCAATCACTGGTTGGCATTTCTGAAAGAGAAGGAAAAAGAGAAATCTAGCAATCACTTTTCAGAAATCTAAACCTCTAACTTGTTCAAATGTTCCAATTTTTAGAAATTCTTTAAAACACAAATTTCTTATGTTTATTAAAACCTAGGGGAAAGACAGAATTTTTACATGGTAAATATTCAAGTACTTTATTACATGCATGATATCTTTATAATTACATTTATTTGTAATAAAGACATACTTAAATTTGGGAAGGGAAAATACATGAAAAAATTATTTTAAACACAAACTCCCAGCCAGCTTGGTAGCACAAGCCTATAAACCCAGAGGCTGAGACAGGAGGACTGCCATGAATTTGAGGTCTGCTTGTGCTACATAATCAGTTCGAGGCCAGTCTGAACAATGAAATGAGACCATCTCAAAAAGTCCAAAAAGAAAAAGAAACAGAAAGAAAACCTATTCATTAGGCTATACCATTTGTCCATCAGAGTATAACTTTTTATAATAAGCTTTAATAAAAGATAAATATAAGACATGATGCACTCAGATGATAGATTATATTTTAAAAGTTCAGGAAAAGGATTGCTTATAAGTTACTGCTTAGGTTATATTCAACAACTTTGTTAGCTGGGCTCAGTGGCATTGTTTATAATTCTAACACTCTGGGGGACTGATACAGAAAGATTAGAAGTTTGAGCCCATCCTGGGTAACTCAACAATGTGAGACCTACTCTCAAAATTTTAAAAAGTATAGTTAAAAGATGTCTGGGAATACAGCTCAATGTAAAGGCTCTGGGTTCAATCCCCAGTACTGCCACAAACAAACAAACAAACAAACAAACAGAAAAAGGTTGTTATTGTAGTACCAAAACTAAATATATGGTGATCTCATTTTTTATGATACTCATAACAGAGGAGATCACGTCATAAACCTCTCAAAAAATTATAGCTCAAAATCAGAGCTTTTATAAAATGTTATGATTTTCTCAGCTTTTTATTTTAATACAGATGCCAGCTTTCCAAAGCATTAAAGGCTACATCTTAATCATTAAAGGCCAAATTTTCTTTTAGATCTCTAATGTCACCATTGCAAATGGTCTTCAAAATTTCTAACAATGAACAAAAGTTTTCTAATACTATTCTGAAAGATATAAATAAGGCAGTATCTCCATATAACATGTTAGCAAAACTAGTAGTTCTTGTCTATAAACTAACTTACCTCTTTCTCCCCCCCATTTTGACAACAAAAGTCAGAAACAGGTTAAAAAAAATTAGTAACTAAAGTACAATTTATACCTAATATCTATTTTAACCCAAATTTGTTGTAACATTTTTTAGTTGGTCATTCCACAAATTGATCTTTCATAAAAAATAAACCAGGGAATCTTTTTAGGTAAGATAATTCTTTTTCACACAAACCTAAACTAGGTCAAAAATTTTCTTTTGAAGGACCACTAAATTCATCAGCCTATAGTTATCACACATTCCAAAATTATCTCATCAAACCTCTCTTCCTATTTTCCCAATTTTTTAAATCACACTAAAAAAATTTGCTTTTTCTGAAAATTAAAATTCTTTCCAAATTAAGACATGAAATATACACAAAAAATATGGGCTGGACAACACAACTCTGTTAGTACATTTTTTCCAACCTTTTGGTGCTGGGGATTAAGCCCAGGGCCTTAAGCACAGTGGGCAAACATTATACTTTGACATTATACCTTGACAGAATTTTCTGATTCGAAAATAACTCCATTTCAAATATATATCTATGTGTCTACATACACACATACATACATACATATGCACACATATGCAAAATCATCACAGACCAGGTACATTTAAAAGAGCCAGAAAAAAATTTTGGTCTGAATTTGTAAGCTAGATTTATGTGAAATAAAAATCTATTTAAAATTGTGATACAAATCTACAAGACAGATACACCTGACAGTTCATAAAGCCACTCAAAAAAGAAAAAAAATTAAAACTAAACACAATACAACTATATCATAATTTCAAATTAGACAAGAATTTTTAAAAAATCTTTGTCCTTTGACCATGAACTAAAAACTAAACTATGTTAGCTCATTCTTTTTGTTGCCGTTGTTGATTTTTTTTCCTTTTTTTAGTACCAGGAATCAAACTCACAGCCTCACACTTGCCAGGCAGGCGCTGTGCCACTGAGCTATATCCACCCCCCCCCCTTAGTTCATTCTTAATGAGTACACTGCTTTCTTAATTAAGAACTGGAGAAGCAAAAATGAAGCTGCACATGTCTAAAAATAACAGTCCAATACATGATACACTGTTATTAATAAAATGTTGGTAAAGGAGATTAACACTGAATTTTCTTCTAATAAAGTGCTGACGAATATATTTACAACCACCACTCAGGGGCTTGTGGAGTTCTGCAGATTAAAAACTTTAGCACGTATTTTTGAAATTCATACTATGTGTTTTTTCAAAGATATCTGAAAAAAATCTCTGGAAGGTTAAGATTTAACTCTACCAGGCCAAAGACTTCTCAGTCAATAAAACAGCAAAAAATATAAATAGTGTGAAACAGAGATTCCAAAATTCAAGGACACTACAAATAGAAAACTGAAAGAAATCAGAAAGTTAAATTTAGGAACAAATAAACAGAAGTTCTACATTATATTGCTAGTAAATCTAAGAACTTTTAAAACGGAAAACACTATGAAGTCTGAAGTACAGAGTAACTAACTGTCTCACTTATAGTACATTTATCTACTTTCTACATCTGCTACATTATCAGGAAGAATAACAAATGGTTTTGTAAATCAAGTACTGACAATTCTGTAATATATTCCATTCGAACCATTACAGTTTTCTCAATGGAAACCAGCAACATGTTGGAGGGTTCCTATCTTTTGAGACTCATGTTTGTACAGCCAACTACTCCTTGGTGAAGGTAATTTCAAGACACAGTAAATTTCATACAATGAGCCAAGGTTATGTCATTTTTTAGGATCTTAGTTGTTACTATGAGAGCCCAGGAGAAACGGATCTTACCTTTACTCTCTGCCACTAAATATCTGGAGAGTTAACTATTTTCACTCTAATTTTCATTTTTTTCCCATGGAGCAGGAGGGGAAGTTGAGACTACATTATCTATAGGAGTCTTTCAAACATAACTTAAAGCAAACATAAACAATAATATTTTTTAAAAATTGAGATCTTATAGGAAATTCAAATTTAAAAGCATGTTAACATAAAGGACTCAGTTCTAAATGGCCTCTGTTGGTTAACTATTATTTGATTGTTAAACATCTCCAGATTCACACCTTTACTAGTAAATCTTATAGACCATTCACTTTAGTATATTTCAATTTCTAGGTAATCAGAACTTAATGTTTTTTCCTAACTCAGAACTTAATATTAAACTTTGTCTATTAAAGGATAAAGTACAAATTAACTGATGAATTGGGAGGGCTTTATATTGAAATCAAGGATAAAGTTTACTACTATTAAGTTTGCCAGAGTCTAATATAAAACAGCAGACAAGGTGAGAGAGACCTAGATAACACCAGACTCAAAAGTTGAGTATACGATATACAAACTATCCTGTGAAATTGATGGAAAAACATCTATTTCAATTTAAATTGTGATTCAGTTATGTTTCTGTGGGTTAACTTACAATGAAGCTACACTTTTTAGCAATTACAATGGCATTTGACATGACATTTGTAACATTTTCTCATATTCATTGAGGAAACTTGTCTTAGAATTTCTATTTTGATACAATGCTAAGAATTCCGAGCATGAAGTTTTCTAAAACATAAAACAGTATCTACAGTTTAAAAATACTAAATTGAGGTTTAAACAAAGTTAACACAATAGCCAAACATCCATTATCTACAATACCTAGATTATGTTTTCAAATTATCACCAAGTTATAATAATTAAAAAGGCAACTATCCTCAAAATGTATTGCAGGAATTACTAAGAGCAACTAAGTCAATGGTCAAACAGTAAATAACAGTGGTAGACTTTTTCTTCATGTTATGAAATAAATTTCTTAAAAGCAATTAATAAAATTCAATGGAAACAATATGTGATAGAAAACATATCTGCAGCCAATTTAAAGGTTCTATTCGGACTGAATCTGGGTCAATATTCTTGTAAAGAAATTACTGGTACTGCTAACATTGCATTAAAAAAATTATTCAGCTTATAGTCAACTTTCCGGTTTATATGTAGGTAAATTTTGTCAATTATGTCCCCACGGTCACCATGGTACAGGTGTTTAAAAGTATCTATGACTGGTTTCTTAAAAAGTAAAAACAGTAGATAACTATTTCACACTGTACATTCCTAGTTTTTTATTCAACTTCCAGGACTCTTTCAGCAACTAGAAGTTAAAAGCATGGAGCCCAGGAAGCAGGCTGGCTACAAATGTCAACTGTCCTGTTGAAGTAAAGGTAACCATTCACAATTACAGAAAATGCTTTTAAGACTTAATTCTTCGAGGTGGCCACAGCAAGTTTACTGACAATCATGTTCACCAAAACATGTTTATGCCCACACTCTTCTTTGACTATGACTGTAATTGAGAGATTAATTAACGACAGCTAACCGTGGTTATAAGCCAATGTAAACAGGCCCCAAGGAACCCCTCTCCCCAGTGAAACAGGCTGGCCGCCTTTCTACTATTCTCCAGGCAACCCAGACCGCGAGGTCGTACCTTCCAAACAGTTCCATTACCTAACCAGGAACACGCGCTCGCACTTTACAGCATGTAACACACTATGAGACGCCGGACACGTCCACTGCCACTCGGCCTCACTCTCCCTGCCCCGTGGCCTGCATCTCGGTTGGGCTCACCCTCTTTCCACTTACCAAGAAGCACAGCTGCGGCCAGTTGTGGATAAAATATCTATACGTATAAATGGAGTAGGGTTCGGACAGATCTTTGGTGATCAGTCTCATGATATCGGGCATTTGGAGCTCGGATTCATATCGGACGTATCGTATCGTCCGGTCCTCCCCAGGCTCGACCTCCCTGCCCGGGGAGCTCCTCAGGCTGCAACCCGCGCTCAGGGATGCAGACAGCAGCCGCACCTGCTCGTCGTCCTCCTCGGGCTCGGCGCTCTCGGCCAGTCCGTTGCGGGCCGCCGCGGGCTCGCTCGCCGCCGCCTCTGCCGGGCCGGGGGGCGCAGTCCTCGCGTGGGGGGGCGGCGGCGGGCGAGCAGCTCTGTCGCCCGGGCGCGCCCGGGCCCCCGTCGTGGCAGTCGCTGGGGGGCCCCCGGCGGGGGCGGCCGCCTCGGCTGCGACCAGGACCTTGCTCTTGAGCGAGGCGGCCGCCCGGAGGTGTCGCAGTTCGGGGCCGATCAACCCGTTGAGCTGCGGCGGGTCCTGCGGCGGCGGTGGCGGGCAGAGCGGGCAGACACGGCTCCGGGCCGCCGCCGGGCCGGCGCCGCTTTCGTGCTCCTCGTCGTCCTCCTCGTCCTCGCCGCAGCAGGCGGGGGCGGCCCCTGCCGGGAACGGACAGCGGGGTTCGGCCGTCGCCGGGGCCGGAGGTGCTGGTGGAGGGAGGAGGCTGCTAGGCCCAGGCGGTACCTCCGCCATCCTACAAGCGACACACACCGATAGAGGAGGCCGTGAACGCCCACGCGGGACACGAGCCGGCGGGGGCGGCGGGAAAACAAAGGCAAAAGCCGTCCCTCGCGGAGCAGCCCCCCAAACCCTCGCCCGGGCCCCGCTCGTCGGCGCCGCCCCGCCGCCCCTGCTCCCGTCCGCCCGTGCCCACCGCTGGCCCTGTCACCGCGGCCCCGCCCGCTCCTCCTCGCGGCTCACCCCGCACCGGTCCCCGCCGCCGCTGCCGCCGCTCCTCTCCCTCAGCCGCCCCCGCTGCCGCCGCCGCCGAGACGCTCACCCCGCACCGCCGCCGCTGCCGCCGTCGCCGCCGTAAAGCGCCGTGCTGTTACTCCGGGTAAAGTTTCCTGGGCCCGCCTTTACGACACTTCCCCGCCTGCCGGCCGCCGGGCGAGAGAGGGGCGGGGTCGGGGGCGACGGGGCGCCGGGAAGCGCGCGCTCCCGGGAGGTGGAGCTTCCAGCCAGGGGCTCCTGGGCGCTTCCCCTGTCCTCTTGCCGCAAGTTCCGCGGACCCGGCGCCCGTCCGACCCGGCGGTGGGGGAGGGGGGGAGCTGTGAAAGACCGGAGAACTCGGGAGCCTCTAGGAAAAGTGTAAAGCTTTGAGCTGTGGGAGTAGGAGGATGGCTGTGGACGGCCGAGCGCTCGCGAGGCGAGACAGAGACAGAGACCAGGTAGTTCCTCCTCCCGCTCCCGCTCCCCCTTCCCGCCTTGGAAAGCGGAGGCGAATCTGACCCGCAGGTGCGGAGGCCCGGCAGTGGGGAGCCTTCTGGCACCTCCCCGGGCCGCGCTTCTCCGTGCACGGGCGCTTCGCGCGGGTCCAAGCCGAAGGGCAGGGAGATGCTGTGCCTCACCCGACGCCTGAGCAGATTCGGCTTAAGAAACTGATTTGCGGGGCTGGTCATGTGTGTCTGAGATGGAAGGTTTCAGAGATCGAATTCTATAGCTTAATATGTTTGCAGCTTTCTGCCATAGTCTAAACTCTGTAAGAAGTAGGGTACGCTGGCACGGTTGTAACATGCAAGAGTTACAGCCCTTGTCACTAAAATTTTAAGGAAATCTTACCACCTTTCGGGATGAGAGTCAGCGTGCGAGGATGATAATAATTTGTTGCTATATGCTTAGCACTCCTCTGATTGTCTTATATGTATTTATGAGCTCTTTTACAGGTTTGTGTCCTGTAGAAATATAAATGTTTGTGTATAAATAGGCCTATAGAAGCTTGTAAATTCACCTTTGTCTGTAATACCAACAAATGACTCCAAATCAACTAAGTGTCTATAAATACAGGAACAACTAAACTTATGATGCATAAATATTATGGAATATTAATGTTAATTCTGCTAGTGTATATAAAAGACTGAAACGGAGATGACTGAATACACTTCCACTTTCTGGAATTGTTCGCAAATTACTCACAATTTAGCAGTAGAAAGCAATCTATTATGCTTCCAGATTCTTTAGGTCAGGAATTCACAGCAGGATGACTTTTCTGTGCTCCATTATACATGTGTCATTTGGAAGATTCAAAGGTTGAGAATTAGAATCACTTGAAAATTTATTCAGGCTGGTAGTTAATGCTGCATAGGGGTTCGAGGCCTCAGTTCTGTACCTTCTGTGGTGTTATAGTATGGATTGGTTTGGGCTTCTTGCAGCTGCCTGGCTGGTTTCTTAAGACAAGGGTACAGAGAAAGAGCACGAGGCAGAGAAGCATATCGCCTTCTGATGCATTATGTATCCAAGCAGTCACAGAGTTGCATCCAAGTTTAAAGGATGGGGAAGTAGTACTTCTTAATAGGGAGAGGTTCTCAACGACCAGGTGCCACCAAAAGCATTACTGTGGCCATTTTTGGGAAATACAAGATTCCATAAGCACTTACATTGGAAGACTTAATATTGGGGAAAATAAACAAGATGTATAAGTACAGTGTTATCTCATTATGTTCTTTAAGAAGCACAAAATAAAATCATGTTTTCAAACATGGATACAGTGTTTAAAGTTACATGTTTTTCAGAATACGTGGTTTATGAGTGTTACCTGAATGTTCAGGCAAACAGCAATCTGTTCAAATCATGGAGGAAAACTACTCAAATGGCCCGCAAAGAATTTTTAAAGAAATATTTAAAGGTAATTTTTATTTTAAAAAATTTGAGTCATTCACTTTGGAATAAAACCTGCTTCAAAACCTGACTGGGCCAGATACAGCTCAGCAGCACAGCACCTGCCTGGCAAGCTCGAGGTCCTGAGTTCGATTTCTGGTACCAAAAAAATACTAGAAAACCATACGACTCCTCGGTAATGAAAGTGGCAGGTGGTCTTCATGTTCTTTCCCTGTTATAACTTGGCATTGAGCATGCTTAACTGAATGTCGTCTCAAAGTATTTTTCAGAATTGTGCAGATCTTAAGGTTAGGAACTGAGTGTTATCACTTTGATTCCCATCTCTAACACACAAAAGGAGGCTTGTTAAATTCTTTGAACACCAACAACCTAAAATCCCTATAATGACAAATCCTGGTTTCCTTGATCCTAAGCTAGTAAGATTTCTGATATCCATGTCCAGTGACTCCACATTCTAGTTAAAATCCCAATGGTGGTCTTCTAAATCAGCCAACCTAAGAAATCTTTTTATACTTATGAAATTTGTTTGCTCATGTTTACTTGGTATAATGATAGCTTTATTTTAGGCACGGACATAGGATTAGTTCACTATAATACTTTAGGTATATATTTGCCTATTTGAGGCTCTAAAAAGACAGCTACTTTCATGAGCAATGACTTATAGGAAAAGAAACGGCCCCAGAACAGGGTAAGAGTACCAGTGATAATCTTCTCTGGGTAATTGGTATTTTCACTGCTTCATTGCTTCTGAGATGTAACAGTCACTTTTTTACTGTTCTCTTTTGAATAACAAAAGGATATCTTAATATTTTTAGGAGAAAAACCTTGTTAAATCAATTAAAATGACTAATAGCAATTTCAAAACAATATCCTAATGTTTACATTATACCAAGTAAAATGCATGCACACCCATGCAAAGTCCTGAAATTAGTTTAAAAGGAGAAAATTTCTCTCCTTATTCTAACAGCAAGACATTTTTCTCTTATTGCTAGATTTAGGGAGGAAACCTAGCTGTGTACCTACCTATAAGTTAACTGTGGGAATGAAGACAATAATGAAAAGGTGCTTTAAATTCCCTTGACTCAGCAGGGTGAAATTATGTGCTATAGGCACAAATGCTAAATAATTTAAACTTTTGTGTAGTTTTATTGTACACATCATGTGATTCGTAATCCTACTAATCCTATCTATTATACATAAAACCAAGAAAGCATGTGTCCTTTACTGTGTTTCATTCTAGATGAAAGAAAGGGCATATATTAAAATTGAAGGCTATATAATTTAATCAAAGGATGAATATTCGTATATTATTTTACTGCCTGTAACCCTGGAACACTCAGAGATTCCCATGCAAAGTGCTTTAATTAACAACTTTACTCTTCCCTTTGAATATGGGGCATGACAGTCTTCTTTAAGCCTATCTCCTTTTGAGAGCATTGACTGGCAGTCACAGTTGTAGGTACAGATTTCTGTGTTGATCTGAGGCACTGGCTCCAGAAAGGGTTGTAGTCAAATGGTCTCCATTTCCATTACTCTCAGGCTCACACTAACTTTGCCTAACCTGCACAAAGACAGGGGTGGCTAGTTCTCGGACATACACTGGGGCTGGTGAGAAGCCTCCATATTAAAGTTGTTGAGACTTGCTGGTCTCCAGTTTAACTGTGCTTGCAGATGTCAAGCCGACTTCATCCAACAACCACCATCCTTGACCACTCCTTGCTTCACATTGTTTTCATCACATGACTACCAGTTTCTCGCTGAGAAGAAACTGTTGGCAGGTACACTTGCACACTTTCCACCCTGCCTGCAAATTCATCTGTATCTGAACTTATCTCCCACACCCAGTTGAGAGAGTGGGAGATGGTCCATCCAAGCACTGGATGCCTCCCTCTGCCTGTGTGCTCCATGTCATCTTTCAGTCTTTTGGGGATTTAGCCTCTTTGTTTCTCCCCCCTGAATTTCCCACGTTCCTTTTGCTAGCTGCTGCTTCTCAGTTTAAAAACACGTT
Source organism: Dolichotis patagonum (assembly GCA_004027295.1). NCBI lineage: Eukaryota > Metazoa > Chordata > Mammalia > Rodentia > Caviidae > Dolichotis > Dolichotis patagonum. The sequence goes on from PVJX010005138.1 coordinate 36,836, forward strand.
CTGTAGGAAACTTTTCCTGTACCATCCTGTCCCCTGTTCCTCTCCATCACAATTGCTAATCTAATCTACTCTATGGTGCCCACTGTCTCCACTCAGATGCAGGCTCACTCTCCACCCAGCGGTTAGCTTTTGTCTGAGTCTTTCCTTTAACATTTAACAGGTGACATGTGTTACCTGTTCTTTTCCTTTAACATTGCTTTGGCAGATGTTACCTGTTGTGCCCAGAAGTTATGTCTTTAAATTCTTTGGCTCTTGTGCCACTTTATTCCTCTGTGACATTTCTTCCTGCTATGCTCTTCTTCAATTTTCCATTATTTCCCACCATTTAAAACTTCAATTTAAAAGATTCAACTTATGGCTATTAATATATGAGCAAAAATTCTGAACTGAACTTTTTGCAGTTCCAAGAATGTGCTAGATAAGTTCTGACTTCTAAGCTCTTGATTTCAAGCTCACTCCTTGGAATCATCACAGATACCCCTAATCTACTCCCTCTCTCTATCTTTTGTGCACGCCCCCCTCCCTCCTTCCCATTACTACTTGAAAAACTAACTTCTCCCTGCTCTGAGTGCTTTGAACTTCTAGGGCTGTACTCCTTTATGGCCTTGCTTGTCTATGCTTTTTCTAGAGAGAAAACTTCAGGGCAGGAATTATATTATTCTTCATTCTACTGCTATATGCATAATAAATTACTCTAAAGGCATAAAAGCAATATTGACCTTGCTGTATGCTTTGTCAAAGTATAAATCTCTCTTGGTATAAATGAGTTTTAATTGTAAGGAACTTCTTTTATCACATACATGCCGTTTCCCAGAAAATAATCTTGAAAACTAGAAACGGCAAATGGCAACCCCGAGCCAAACATAGTGGCACATGCCTGTAATCCTAACACTCAGGAGGCTGAGGCAGGAGGATCACTGAGACTTCATGGCCAGCTTAGGTTACGTAGTGAGTTCAAGGCAGCCTGAACTACATAGTAAGACCCTGCCTCAAAAAACAAAACCAAAATACTAGCCCCAATCAACCTATCCTTGCTTTTACCTACCTTACAGTGTAGCTACTAAGCAGAAGTGATGCAGGCAGGGCAAGGACATGCTGACTGGGTTGACTTTTTTGATCTCTAGTTTTCAAGGCTGATTATTTTCCACTTTGGTCCTGTTTTCTGGCACTGAACACTGTGCTCTACTTGAGGCTTAAGATAATTTTTCTTATAATGACATAGATATATTTGTATTATTAAAATGAACACTAAGGCCCTGTGTTCAGGTGACAACATAACAGTGTATTTGCATGATTGACTACCTTACTTTGGCAGTAGGTCAACATAGCTTTCATGGAATGTTTTAATGAAGGATATTGTTCACGGGGACTAACTTTGTGAACCTCATTTGTGAAAAGTAAGTGACTTTGTAGACACTGAATGTTGATTAAAACGCAAATTATATGAAATAAAATACTTGTTTGTTTTCATTCTCTTCAGCATGAGAAAATATAGAACCAACCAAGATATTAAAAAAATTAGGGTTTAAGGCTGGATATGGTAGCACACTTCTATAATCCCATGATTTAGGAGGCTGAGGCAGGTGAATCTGAGAGTTTGAGGCCAACTTGGGTTACTAAATAAGTTCAAGGCCAGCCTGAAACCCTGTCTTAAAAAGACCAAAAAAAAAAAAGAAGAAGAAGAAGAAGAAGAGGGCTGAGATTTAGCTCAGTGGCTCAAGCGCTTACCTGGTGAGTGTGAGTTTATGGGTTCCATCTCCGGTACCAAAAAAAAAAAAGTTTAGGAAGGACAAAAAAAAAGGTTATTGCAAGATCATGGGGATAGGTATGTCTGTATTCCTAATATATTTTGATTTGTTACTCATTTTAGATGTTTATACAAACTGTCAAACCTACATGCAGCCATAAGGAAACACAAGGGACTCAGGAGCCCAGCATTTGTATTGTCATATTTATACATAGTAAAGGAAGTCTTGGAGAAGAAATGCATAAACACGCAGTTGCTTCCCAGATTTCCCATGGGAGAAACCTTTGAAGTTTAGGGAGTGGCTAATGGTTCCTTTGATCTTCTGAGTCTTTTTGCACTTCTGGGAGCTTCGGAGGAAGGCAATTTTGCTTATCACAGGGACCTATTGTTAAGCAAAAGAAAAAGCAACTTCCGAGGTCTATTGAGCTAGGTGGTGCAGGTGAGGGGCTTTCACAAGCCAGCTGTCAGAACTGCCATGTAGGCTGCTTTTTCCAGAGAGAATTCCCTGGCATGGCAGGGTCACCGCTCTCCTAATCCACTTCAAGTACTGTGCTATTAGTTAATTGTCACTAGCCCTTCTCTGGTCTTGCAACATTCTTTGAAGTAACTGCCTACGTAGAAAAGAACTCACCTTTTAAAGATTTTTAAAATAATTCTTGCTGTTTTAACTAAAGCAGTGCCTGCTCATTCAGAGAAATACTGGAGAGTGAAGAAATGCATTTTATGCAAGAAATAATCACAATACACATTTTGATGCATTTCCTTCCCATCTTTGTGTTATGAACACAAACATCAGCTTATTCTGCATAGGTAGTTTTTGTACTTTAAAAAATCTTACTTGAACATTATCTCATGTCTTTAAAGATTATTTATAAACATTTTATGAATATTGTTAGGTGAATTTAAGGATTAGAAACAATCTGCCAGTGTGTCAGAATGGGTTGTTGTTTGTTTGTTTTGTTTTTGCCCTCACACAAGGCTTGAAAAACTAATTTGAAACATCTCTTTAAAGTACTTAACACAATTATCCATAATATCTATTAACTGAGTGCAGGATTTAGGGCTTCACTTCAAGTAAAGTGCTCATAACACCCCATAATCACCACTATCACAACCCATGTCCCATCTTTATTTCAATACTCATTAGCATCAATTGGGGAATCTCTTGAAAGAGTTTTTGGGAGGTTCAAATATGATCAGGTTATCTCACTTATTCACCCACTTATTCAGTTAATATTTGTTGCTCCCTTACTGTGCGTGACAAATGTTAAGGAGACGAGGGCAGACTTAGCTCTTGCCCTCTCGGACTCTACAATCTAGATAAAGAGCCAATTAAACCAGAGACTTTACTAATATTCAGAAAAGACTATAATAGGAAAAACAGTGACCAGGAATAATGCACATAGCAGGGACAGCTAAAGTTTCCCCACAACAGCAATGTTTAACCAGCAACTGGAGGGTAAGCAGGACTTAGACAACAGAGAAGGTTTGGGTCTGTTTTGATCCAAGCAACACAAGTAGCAAAGCCTGGTGAAGTTCAGGAAATCCAAAAGAGGGAGCCAGAGTGGACCCGGGGAGGTAGGTGAGCAGAAGCTAGATCACTAAGGGCCCAGCATTCAGAACTTACCCCAAGAGACTGGCAATCTGTGCACAGATGACTTTCACTATGGCCTGGAAGATGGATTGAAGTTGAGGTGTGGATGGAGGATAAAAGTTGTTGCAAAACTTCAGGAAGAAAGATGAGCTCTTGAGTTACAATCTAGCTGAGAAGGGCATGCAAGATGGCAGGTGAAGCTCTGTAACATAATTCACCCCTTTCAGTCATTCTTTATATTTAGTTTCTGGCCCTATTCAACCAACCTAACATGCACTAAGTGCTGAATGCATGGCTGTTGCTTTGTTTGGAGAAGGTATCTATCACTTAACTCTGTTTTCATCTTTCTCCAAGAGTAAAGTATAGGGAAGGGGAGATTCCATTCTAAGAACCATTCTTTCGAGCAGCAGGCCCTGCTTCCTACATTGACTCAGGTCCTGACTAGTTGCTGATACCTTGATTTTCTTTAGGAAAACCTGAGCTTCTTTAGTCCACAGGATTCCTGATCTGTATAACGAGGGCATATCTTAATTCTAACGATATTAGGAACACTGAAATCTCTCCCATTATAGGCAATGGTGTGTGCTTGTAATCCCAGCTACTCATGAGGCTGAGGCAGGAGGATTGCAGATTCGAAACAAACCTGGGCCACTTAGTAAGACTTATCTTAAACTGTAAAAGGGGCTTGAGGTGTAGCTCAGTGGTAGACCACTTGCCTAGCTTGTGTGAGGCCCTGGGTTCAATCCCCAGTACCACGAAAGAAACGGAAAGGACAACAGCAAAATCATAATACATGTTGGACTTAACAATATGGAAAATACAGACAAATGAAAAACCAATCCAGTGGTATCATTTTCCACCACCAGATGACATCTGTTAATATTTTGAAGCATTCTGTTGTAATCTTTTTTTTTCTTTTTGTGATGCTGTGTATTTGAACCCAGTTCCTCAAGCATGAACTACAACCCACAGCCTTCTTTGTTAGTCTTTGTCTACAGCTTTAGGGAGGAAACTGCTGTTAGTCATTGTGATATACACTCACTTTCACACACGTACACATGTATTTCTATCCTGATTTTTTACCTTATCATGAGTCTATTATAGAAAAAGATACAATAGAATTGTCATCACTGCAAAGGATTCCACTGTGTGATTGAATCCCAATCTAACCTCAACACGGGATGTTGGGTAAGTATTGACACAGTAAATGATGCTGTGATGAAAAGTTGGGCATAAATTTTTTTGGTGCTTAGGATTGTGCTCTTAAAATAATCTTTAGCAAATCTAATGATCTTGGGGCCAGGGATTTAGCTCAGTGGTATAAGCACCTACCTGGCAAGCACTAAGTTGTGAGTTCAATCTTTGGTACCAAAAAAAAAAAAAACAAAAAAAAACAAAACAAAACTAATAAAGGTCTTTAATATATACTACTTTATTTGTTTACAAAAGCAAGTGTTCTAAATTTTACATTTCCACCAGCAGCTGTGAGTACTTATTTTAATTAGGCAACATTGAAAAAGAAAATTTAGCTAAATAATGCATGTATAGTTTTTATATATCCATGACAGTAACTAAGCAAAAAGGAAAGATTGCCTATGGTACACTTTTATAATCCAAGCACTTTGGGAGACTGAAGCTGGAGAATAGAAAGTTCGAAGCTAGCCTGGGCAACTTGGTGACTTAAGGAGACCTTATCTCAAAAATTTTTTAAAATGCAAGCATTTTAAAAAGGCTGGTGATGTAACTCAGTGTGAAAGCCCTGGGTTCAGTTCCCATACTGGAAAAAAAATAGGCAAGACAGACTATAGTGAGAGACTAATTGGGTGTATCTTCCATAACTTAATGTGAGACATTAGTATCAGGGTTTTAGAGTTCTTTCACATTACTTAAAAATTTCCTTTACCTATTTCTGCTTGACTTCTGCTTTTGATGTCAGATCTCAGTATATAATACATAAATTTAGAGATTTGAAGGAATACAGTGTTATATACAAATCATAACATTATTAATATTAGTTTTTTATTTGATCTATCTGGGTTGGTTTTTTGGTTTTTTTGAGACAGGGCTTTGCTTTGCAGTTCAGGCTGGTCTTGAGCTCACTTTGTAACCCAGGCTGGTCCCGAACTCACAATGATCCTTCTGCCTCAACCTCCCAAGTGCTGGGAATACAGGCATGTACCACCACACCCAGCTGTGATCTATGTGGTTTTGAGTATCTGGCTTTAGAGTTTATTTAATAGTGCATTAATTTTAGATGAAAACGTTAAAAGTTGAATAAATCAATAAAAAAATAACTAGAGAAAACACAAGAGGGCAATCTTGTACAGCAATAAAATATGCTTGCATAATAGAAAACATCAACATTTTTAATCAACTATTTTTTCAATAGTAGACATTTAAGATCTTATTATGTATTATTTTTATTAACTTGTAGAAGGGTAATTTTGCAAGGAAATCTCAGTATTTATAAAATGAATTTTGCATGCTTTGAAGTTGTATATTTTTCTAAATCCAAGAAGAAGTAAATCCCTTTGTGTATATATTTTTTTTGAGACAGGGTCTTCTTGCTAAGTAGTTCAGGCTGGTCTTGAACTCACTATATAGCTGAGGCTGACCTTGAAATTACAGAAGTCCTCCTGCCTCAGCCTCCTAAACGCTGGAACTACAGACATGCACCACCATTCCCAGCTTAGTAAATCTGTTTTTCATTGACCACTGAGTATGATGCCTGGTTTCAGTGTTTTTGGGGTTTTTTTTTTTTTTTTTTTTTTTGGTACCAGGGTTGAACTCATGACCTCATGCTTGCCAGGCAAGCACTTAAACCAATGAACTGAATCCCCAGCCCATGCCTGGTTTCAATTCATAGAAAAGCAACGAACTAGAGCTTACATATAAAAGACATGAAGCATGTTTTTTTCTTTAGGATTTACTACACATTTTTTCATGATAGACATAGCTTAATTTTTTGATTAAGAATATTTGATATATTAAACTTCAGTGAAAGACTAGTTTTTAAAATAAAAGAACTAATAAGCTTTTTTTTCTTATACTGGGAGTCACACTGAGGACCTCGTACTTGCCAGGCAGGCGCTGTGCTGCTGAGCTACATCTCAGGCCCAGTAAGTTGTTACAGAAAGAGCATTGCCTTCCTTTATGATCAGATTGTTAAACACTTTAATTTTCTGGCGCTTAAATAGAATTGTAATTTCAGTTAGTTCACTAAGTCTAGAAAATTAATAAAAAATGGTGGACTAAGTCGTGCATGGACTTTTAAGTATACACATTTCCCAGATCTTGATTTCGTCACAAAGCAAATGTCCAGCTAGCATCTGTGTATAGCCTTGTTTACCATTCCCCATTGTTTTCCCCAAAAGCACGCTTATTGTGAGTTTCTGTGCCACAACATCATAGGGAAGGAGAGGAAAGGGAGAAGGAAGAGAAATGAATGAGAAAGAGAAAAAAGAGAAGTAAATGTTTTTCTGAGCATTTGGTGAAAGCAAGCCTTAAGAATTATGTGATAAATATAATACCTGATAATTAGAAAAGCAGGTGTACTGGTGTAGTGGTTAATTGTGCCGAGTTCAAATCCCCCATTCTCTGCTGTATATTAACTGTGGGGCTTTAGTCAAGTTTCTTAACTTTTCTATACATTATTTTCTGAATTTGTATAGTGTAGTTAATGACACTCATCTCTTGGAGTTTGTCATGAAATGCAATCTACATGTTCAGAGCGTTGTCGGATACAAGGTAAGCTTTATGTAGTTACAGGCTTTTATGCAAGGGAACCTGAGGAAACACTGAAGGAAGTAAACAAAGAACTCAGATAATCAGAACGTAAAATGCAGGCAAGAACCTTACTGAGCAGGCAGAAGAGGATAGCTAGCAAGAAGATAAGTCAGATTATAACTAGTTTTCAAGCTATACTTTGCTAAGGGTTTTCCTAAATTCCGTGAGAGAAGGAATGAGGAATGTGCAGCAGTGACTTACTGTGTGCTGCCGCAGTTTTGTTCATGTGCCTGTGAACTGCGTATGAGGGTGCATCCCTGTAATCTCAACACTGGGAGACTGGGGCAGAAGGACCACAGGTTCGGATGCAGTCTAGGTAGCTTAGAGACTTGGAGAGATCCTGTCTTAAAACAGATAATGTAAAAGGACTGGGGAGGTAGCTGTCAGTGCAAAGATCCTGGATTCTATTCCTAGTTCCACCAACTAAAAACAAGCAAACAAACAAAAAAGAAGCCTGCTCCGTTATGAGGAATCCTTAATCATTCTTTTTTTTTTTTTTTTGGTAGCAGGGCTCAAACTTATGACCTCATACTTATGAGGCAAGCTCTTGAACCACTGAGCCTCTCCTTAATCATTCTAAAATACTATTGTTTAATTCTCATTAAACTCTTCATTAAAAAGGCTTTGAGTTCCAGTACTAGTATGGACAGGATCACAGCTGGTGGGTAGTACTTGAACAAGAGTTAAAATACAGGGCTTTCCGTGAAAGCAAATGAAATGACGTTATTTAAGCAGGGCATATTTCTTGCATACACAGTATGTCTTGCAGAGCTTTCAGTGAGATTATTTTCAAAGTCACAAAACTGTGTCTCTTCAAGAAAGAAAAATAGTGGCATTGGAAACTCAAGACACAAGTTCTACTCCAACCACTGCCATTACTACTTTGTAATTCTCCATGTGATTTTATCTGTTCCCTGAGTGAGTTTTTAATTCCCATTATCATGATTTCTGAGTTGCTTGAAATGTCTGAGTAAAAAGTTAATGAAACATTAAAGAAAATTGTCTAGATACAGTAGTGTATCACTATAATTGTTGTAGTTGGGAGGCTGAGGCAGGAGGATTGTGAATTCAGTGCCAAACTGGATTACACAGAGCCCTTATCTCAAACAACTATATTGTTGTGGGCTGGGGATGTACCTTGTTGGTAGAGTGCCTTCCTGGCATGCACAAGGCCCTGGCTTTGGTCCCCAACACAGAAAAGAAAACTATTCATTATATTGTACTTTTGCCTTATATGATTACATCTTTGTTTTAATTTTCATTTAAGCAATGATTATAGAGAGCCAGGCATGGTGGTGCGCACCTGTAATCCCAGCACTCAGGAGGCTGAGCCAGGAGGGTCATTGCAAATTCGAGACCAGCCTGGGCTGCAAAGTGAGCTCAAGGCCAGCCTGAACTTCGTAGCAAGACCCTGTCTCAGGCACACACACACACACACACACACACACACACACGAAATGATTATAGAAAAGTGCACATTTTTATAGAGATCATTTAGAATACCAGTAAAAGTCTCTTAGATCTTTGCTGTGCTTGAGCAGCTCTGAGTTCTGTTTGGAGTTGCGAGCAGCCCAGTGTTGGGAAGAATTTAGTGAGTGGAGGCTGCCTGTAATTTTGTCTTGGTGAACTAACTAAAGCCTACACCTTTAGCTTTCTAGGTTCCGGCATTTAATTTCCAGGTCCGAATGGATCAAATCAACTGCATTTACAACAGGCTCTTGTATATATGTGCCACACTCTGTGAAAGACAAACATAGTCCCTCTCTGCAAGGAGGCTAAGAGAAAAAAGCATTAAACAAATAATTGTGGAACTAATTATTAAATTAAACTCTCAGTAAAAAACATTCTGGGAGCTGTAGAGCATATGATGGTGTATGATCATTAAACAGATTATGAGGGAAAAGTTTTTGAAGTGTCCTTTTTACTTAAATAAGAGACATCATATTGTAATAATTTGCTATCTCTGCAGTTAATGTGCCTGTCAAACAGATTTATAATTTACAGTGTCCCACTGCAAATTAAGCTCCCATTTTTCTTTATTTTTATACAAGATACTGTCTATTGTTGGAACATTATTTCTTTAAATACACTTAATACCACATTTAAGATTCTGTAGAGTTCTTTCAGCTATTAGAGTTTTAGCTCTCATTATGTGTTCATGTTGTTAATCAGTCTCTGAATTTGTAGGTTCCTTAGTGCTCTCCTGAAAACTCAAGGCCAAAACAAAATAAGCCATTAGAAAGTTAAAGTGTACTCTCATCCAAGGCCTGTGCCTTTAGAATGCAGGAATAGCACAGAGGTACCCAGCAGTGGTATAAAAATTTATAACAGCATTAGTTACAATAGCCAGAAGATAAAAACAACCTGCATGTCCATAACAGATGAACGGATAAACAAAATGTAGTATATATCTACCATGGAATATTATTCAGTTTTGAAAAGAAATGGAGTTCCAATATACTCTGCAACATGAGTGAACCTTGAAGATACTATGTTAAGTGAAATAAGCTAGATATTTCTGTTAAACATGACCTGGGCCCACACAGGTGGACATCAGGAGATGGGTGGGAAAAGGTAAGATCTGTAAAGAATCTGCAGGATTACCAAGGGCTTTCAGTATGAGAAAATACTTCTTACAAAATTATTACAAACATCTGTGTCTTAGTTACTTTCCTTGTAGCAAGACAAAATACTTGACGTCCAAAGTTACGGAAGGAAAAGTTTATCTAGGTGGCAGTTTGTAGAGATTTCAGTTCATAATCAGTTGAATCCAAGGTAGGGTGGCAAGGCAGAGAGGCATTACAGAGGAGAAATAGTCCACGGTGGGCAGAAGGCAGCAAAGCAAGCAAGAAAACTTAGCAGCTTCTTCCTGCCAGTTTTATCTAAGTACCAGGGTTCGGGTAGTGCCAAACCAGTCAGGGGACTGACATAATAGTCACACACACCCTTATCCCCAGCACCCATAATTCTGGAATTGCAGCATGGAACAGTTACACACTCTAAATTCAGCCACCTCTGAAAAAGCCCCACCTCTGACTGCGTGAGGCTTTGAAAGGACGTCTAGACACAAGCCGTAACAATATGTCCAATATTTTTCTTCCTATATTGTTTTTTTCTTTTTCTCCTTTTAATGTCTGCTTGACCTTGTAGAAATATTTCTGTCAACACAAAACATGCTTATGGTCCTGTATCTGGGAGTGAGTGGAGATTTATTTTTTAAAAAGTGTATGTATGTTTTAACATTAGCAAACTTTTGAAGGCTTGTTTTATGATTTGAAAGAATCTTAAGAAAATATACAATTATTATTGAAATACTTAAAGTTGTTTGCAGATGTTTATTATTTAAAATTATAAAGTAATATATCTTCAATTGAAATCAAAGAAAATCAACAGGCATGGTGGCATACACTGTAATCTCAGCACTCAAGAGGATTTTTGTGTTTGAAACCAGCCTACAAAGTTAGTTCAAAGCCAGCCCAAACTGCATATGAGATCCGTCTCAAAAAAAAAAAAATCAAATAACAAATCTGAAAGTTTCCCACTTTACCCTGCTACAGATAATATTTTCTCTGAAATAGCCAGTGTTAACAGAACCATATTTTTTAAAAGTCATATTACATTTTTCTATAAGCAATAAGAACTTAATAATAAATATATATTAGTAACATGTTGATAACAAAAGATTAAACCCATTTTACTATCATTTGTTAAAATATTAGGAAAAAACCTAGAATTACTTACATGGTAAGATTTATAAGTATTACCTCTTTTTCTTCTAGCCATAGGTGAAGTATAAAGCATCCCAAGTTTAAAAATATGTCTTGTTTGTGTCTCTCTCCTCTTACATTGCAAACTCCTGCAGGGTAGGAAGGAACCCTGTCTGCCTGGCCATTGTAGCCTCAGAACCTAACACAGCACTTGGCGCTTCAGTGCCAGGTAAATTCTCTGCTAGCTAGTATGTGTTGTCTTAATTGGTAGCATTCATAGAATTTGGCCCCAGGATCTGCACTCTAGGCTGCATTCACTGTTAGTATAAGGTGTTAAAATGACCTAAAGACCACTGCTAGTGACCATATGATGAAGGCCAGAGGCCCCCACTGCTAGGAGTTCAGGGATTCGAAGTATGAATTATATGTGGATGGTTTCCTTCTTACAGAGTTCCCAAACTGAAGGGTGGAGGTAACATTCTTCATCAGATTTTTAAACTCTTCACCATAGGCTCCACATGATCTGAGAAGCCTGCACGGCCTTCATACACATGAGCCTGGAAAGCACCTTTAAGATCTGGCCATGGTAGCTTTGGAAAACGTTGAGTAGAAGCGTACTTGTGTGCCTAGGACAGTGTCCTAGAGCAGAGGCAGGATTGCTGTGCTGTATAAATGTGGATAAGCTCAAAGAATAAATTCAGCTGATTTAATTAACTCATTTTTGCCTAAAAACTCATATCTCTCCAGTTTCAGTGTTTAAAAATTAATATTTATAAATATATTTCATAAAATAAAAATTTTAAAACTTACAAAAATGCTTTTATGCTTTTAAAAGTTATTTCAAGGCATAAACGAAGAGGCATAGAAAATTCACCATCTATCCAACTGGCTGTCCTGGGACCAGAGCTCAGAATTCTATGGCAGAGCTATTCCCAAGACACTTGATGGGCATCACGGACTGGAAGTTTCTACCTTGGATCCATTGCTAACTGTAAGAAATATTCGACTCCCAATTGGTTTAGTTAATGAAAGGTAATCATTTCCAACTTGCACAACATTGGTTGTGGTTTTCTGCGGCTCTGTGTTGAAGATTTTGAGACTGAGTGAGCTCTGTCAGCAGGTGCTGGGATACTGAGCCATGCCTGTCAAGGGCTTTCAGGGGAAAGGATGCACTTGTTTGTTTATCCTGTTCTAAATTAATTTTAAGGTTCTTGTGACACTGGAAGTCTATATAAAGATGGCAATATGTTAATGAGACTGATATAAAAATTATATCATGTTATAAAAGATTATAATCTATAAGCCATTTGCATGTTCACATATATTAGCATAGAAAAGGTCCTAGAAAGATATTCATCAGATCATTATGTGATGCTCTCTGGGTGTTAGATCTAAGGGTGTTCGCTTACTTTTGCCTTTATTTTTTGTTTTTAAATCAGTGATTGTACATTGATTTTGTAATAATATTATAAAACATTTTTTTAAATACCTGATTTTAAAGCAGGTACAAACCAGGAATGGTAGTGCACACTTATAATCCCAGTATTTTGGAGGCTGAAGCAGGAGGATTGCCATGAGTTCAGGACCAACCTGGGCTATATAAGTGAGTTCAAGGCCAACCTGCACTACATCTAAGACTCTGTCTCAAAAAAAAAAGTATCTAATGCATTTGCAAATTACAGATTGTAAGAAGTACACAGTAGCTCACCTTATCTGAACTATTGCTTTCTATAGTCTCATTTAACTTTAATCAACTATAGCCCAAAACCATGGAAATGAAAATTTCAGAAATAAACAATTGATAAGTTTGAAATTATTCCCTACTGTGAAGTGTGATGAACTCTCTCATCATCCTTCTCTAGCTTAAGATGTGACTCATCATTTGTCCAGGGTGTGCACACTGCCAGGGTGTAGCCATCTTTGTTATCAGGTCAGCTGTCCCTATAGCACAGCACAAGTAGCCCTTATAAGAACCTTAATAAGAACCCCAAACACTAGTGACATTGGCAATGTACCAAAAAAGATGCAAATGCTCCCTGAAAGTGCACAGTGAAAGTTCTCAATTTAAAAGAGAAGACACTGGGCATGGTGGCAGGTATCTGTAATCTCAGCTGCAATGAGACGGAGGCAGGAGTTGGACTTGAGCCTAGAAGTTCCAGGCCAGCCTGGCAACATAGTTAGACCCTATCTCTTAAACAGGAAGAAGGATGGAAGACAGGAGGGAGGGAGGAAGGGAAACAAAGTAAAAGAAAGAAGGGAGTATTATGGTTTGTGTCTAGGTGGGCCCTCAAGCCTCATGCAGCCATGGAGTCACCTGAAGCTGGTTTGTAGTCTAGCGCTGGGGTTGGTGGTGTGAGGGCTGCACCCACCCAGGGGCAGAGCCAGCATACAATATAAGGAAGGGAACAAGGCTTGTTTTCCTCTTTTTTGCCATGTTCACTCTTGCCGTTTGTGGCTGCAATGAACAGTTGCCCCTGTGCCCTGCCACCTTGCCTTGGAGCCAGCTAAGCATGGACTGAAACCTCCAAAACTTGGAAGATAAATAACCTTTCCTTCCCTAATTTTGGGTGTCAGATATTAGGTCTCAGCAATGAGAGAAAAGTAACCAAGACAGGGAAGGAGGGAAGGAAGGAAAGAAAAAAGGGAAGAAAGAAGTGGGGAGAATTCTGAGGTAACTACAGGAAGCAGAAACATTTTTTACCAGAGAAATTATTAAGGAAAATAAAATTTATGCTAATCCCACTCTCAGGCCTCCCACTGCAAAACTGATGGCCACAGAGAGTGAAAAGTGTTCAGTTAAGATAGAAGAGGCATTAATTTGTGGGTAGAAGACTTTAATGGAAATGTGTTCTTATTGTTACAAATTTGTATTTTACTATGAGTTATTGTTGGTAGTCTTTTACTGTGCTAATTTATAAATTAAACTTTATCATAAGCATATATATATAGATGAAAAATAGTATTATAGATAAGGTGGATTACCATAAAAGTTAACTTCAAAGTCATTTAAATCATGTTAGAAGAACCATTTATTGTACATAGCAAAATGAATGTAATATCACTAAGTAATATATTATGTATATAATAGATCTTTCCAAAAAATTTAACTTTTAAAATTTAAAACAATAAAAAAATTTTTAAAAATAAAACAGTATTATAAGCATCTAGTAGAATTTCCAACAGAATAAAATATTATAGAATGAAAAGTAATCTTACTCCCATTCAAGATTATGAATCTTCCTCTCAAAGATAACTATAATCACTTGTTTATTGCATATCATTACAGAAGTCATTTGACATATACATATATGTATTATATGTATGTTAATTATACATTCTTCACCCAAATAAGAAGTTTACTATATAGTGCAGTGTCTATTTTTATTTACTTTCATTTGATAATCTATATTTGAGATATTTTCTTGTCAGCTCTTGAAGTGTTCCTTCATTCTTTGTATGGGCTAATGTTTCATTTTAAGAATTACAATCTTTTGAATTAAGCTCTGTTCTTTGACATGTGTATTCCAACGTTTTTAGCTGTTTTGCACAATGCCACTGTGAATAGAATTGTATATGTATCTTTGAACACTCGTGTAAGTATTCACTGAGGATAAATTTCTAGAAGCAGAATTGTTAGATCAGAGACATGTGCATTTTAAATTTTGGCTGATTTTTTTTACAATATCTCTCAAGTTGTATTCATGTTTATCCTCACTGAGAATTGAAAATGTAGATATTGTTAAATCGGCCAATATGGTATATTGTCAAACATGGATTTTATTTTATCTCGCAGTTGAAAATGGTAACTCGTTTGCATTTATGTTGCTTTAATTATGGGTAATGTGATATATGTTCAAATTATCTTCTTCTTGAAATTGCTTGTTAGTGTCCTGTTCTCATTTTCCATTGTTTTTTCCTTGAGCATTCTGGAAATGGTTAGAGTTAAAAGATTATTATTATACACCTAAAATTAATTTCTTGCAAGCTGTCCTTGGTATTTTTAAAAAGATAATCTGTTCCACTAAACTCAGTGCACATCAGTGGGAACCTTTCTAAATGCAGGGCTGTACATGATGGCACAAGGGGACAAACAGATGTACTGGATACAAGGTAGCTCAGTTCACCGTGTGACGGGGAAATAGAAACACAAAGAGCCTCTTAGACTATTGTAAGGCTGCAAGAGCGCGGAGATGCTGGGCCAGCTTTGAGCACTGAAGTCAGGTGGGGCCAGCGCCACAGCCCAAAGATGGCTGGTCAGGTCTTTAGGCTGCAGTAACCAGGTAACACAGGTGGTGTGGTTACGGTATTAGAAATTTATTGTCTCGCAATTCTGGAGGCTCAGGGTCCAAAGCTAAAGTGTTGGCAGGGCCACAGTCCGCAGAGACTGGGTAGGACCCGTCCTCATCACTCCCTAGGTTCTAGAGGTGGCTGTCAACGCTAACTGCACCGTCGCTGGCTGCTGCATCACCCCAGTGTCTGTCTCTCTTATCACATTGCTGTCTTCACTTCATCTTCCCTCTGTGCGTGGTGATGCCAGTATTCATTAGTATAATGAAAATATTAGACATATGATAAGTATTAAGATGCCAGTGTTACTGTGATATATATTGTTATTACAGTGAATACTTGAGGCAGACTAACTGTAAAGAAAAGATTTTTAGTTCTTAATTTGAGTGATTCAAAGGCAGGCTGTTAGCGTTGGCTCAGTTCTGGTGAGGACTTCTGGATGACGGTGTCACAGTGGCATGGGACATGTGAGAGGAAGAAACTGCATGATGAGATGACAAACCCAAGAGGCTGGGGTCCCACATTCCTTTCTGTGGCTCTCCCCAGGGACCTGTACCTTTCCCATTAGGTTCTACCACCTCCGTTTTGAAAGTCTAGCACAGCAGGCCTCCAACATGTGAACATGGTGGGACACATCTGCCAGATGACAGACATGCCTTGAAATAAGTGTGGCATTCAGATTAGATGCTAACCTACCCTGATGACCTCACCTTACCCTGATCATCTGCGAAGACTCTTCTTTCCAAGTAAGTCCATTCATAGCTACTAGAGACTAAGATGAACAGATCTCTTGGAGCTACACAATTCAACACATTTCTGTAGAAGAAAATGGAGGAAAGTTGGTAGCACTGATGGGAAGCAGTTGATTAATTGCAGAAGAGAAACGGGTAAGCATCGTAGCAGGAGAGACAAGATGGTTAGAGACTTGCCACTAGGTTTTATCAGGCATGTCCAGAAATCAACGATACTCTTTGGTTCTAGGAGAATACACTGCAAGTGAGGGTGTATGGAAGTGTCGTAGGCCTATCTGCTCTCCAGGGAATGGGAAACTGTTTGAAACTTCAGTCAAATGAAAGATCTCAATCACCAGTGCCTTGGGAAGGTTACTTTGCAACTATTCGGAGGATGGCTTACCTGAGAAAACCAGTGGAGGCAGGGAAACCAAAGAAGAAACCAGTCGCGTCAGAGAAGTTAGGCAGCAGACCTTGACCTTCTAAAGACTGTGGCATCTCACTCTTCTCAGACCATCTCATGCCTCAGACCTGGGCATGAAAACTCTCCTTGCTTATGATTTGCAAATTCCTACAATTCAGCTGAATCTCTCTTCCCCATCAGAAAAACTGATTGCAATGCGTTCTTGCTTTTTTTTTTTTTTTTTTTTTTTTTTTTGCACCTTACTAGGTAGGTTGCTTTTAGAGTCCCTAGGTTGCATGTTGCCAAAGGTTGTCTGTGTTGCTGGCTTTTAAAAGGGACTATCTGTTGTTTACAGCTCATGGGAAGGCCTTTCTTTCTGCTTTTTTTTCTTAGCATTTTCAGACTAGCTCACCAAAACATCTTGCATCAGAAAATGAATTTTGAAAAGCGTCTTCTCCTTTAAGTTCTTAAGAGCTTTTCTTCACCTTTTGCTCTAAAGAGCATAGAAAAGTGGGTTAATGGCTGAATTAAGCGGTGCCAGCCAGGCAGACATTGTCTGCATCTGCAGAGGAAATGTCCACCTGCAGCTCGCCATTGTGGTTGCCTGCGATATGCTTACAATTATGCAGGGGATCCAGCAACAAAAGAAAATGAAAGTCACCAGAAACAGATGAAAGGGACCATTGTATGCAGGAGCAGGGGCGACACACATTTAAAAATGTCCCCTTTTCTGCTCTGAGAAGAGGGGTGTGGTCCCTGCTCCTATCAGCCATACTCTCAGGCTGAGCAGTGGTCCTCTCTGGGCCTGTTCCTCTGGTCCTGGAATGCATTTAGAATTTTGTTGGTCCTTCTTTCCAGAGTGTGTACTTTCCCTTCCTCGGCAGTCGGCTTTCAGTCAGGTAGCCAGTGGCTTGGTCCTGAGCCACGCCTGCCACGTGAACGGCACAGTTACCGACACGGGTGGGAAACGAGCACAGCATCACACACTCGCGGATTAGCCTGGGTGCCCGTCACTGCAGCTGCGATTCAGAGACCACCATCACACAGAGAAGAAACCTTGGAGGCAACTTAAACTCAGTCACAAACGCAGGCTGATAGTTGCTTTCAAAGTACACCATCCCTGCTGCACAGGTGGCAGATGTGTGGTCTGAAGTTACGCAACAGAGCACGGGTGCTGACGGGCAGCAGGCTGAGTCCTGACGAGTGAGATGATGGCAGGGTGGTTATCATAAAGTAGACATAATGGAAAACTAAATACTACATTTAATCATTCTTAAATGTAAAAGCAGTAACATGGCCTCAGCAATTCTATTTCTTTTACCTAGGTATCATCAAAGACAACAGAGCAGGATGAATTTTTGCCCATACAGTATCTACCTTGGTTCATAAGAAATATGGACATTATTAAATAAAAATGGTTGGTAACGGGAAATACAACAATCATGAGAAAATTTCCTAGGAAAAATGGTACCTGCAGATCAAAGCAAAACTTACGAGATACTAGCATAGCACGGCAACTTCAAAGGTTGTTCTTGGTGCAGCTGTGAATCTGCTTTAGGTATAAAGCTTGCGAGAATGTGAGCATCCTAAAAGCACACCAGATTAACTTCCCAGTTCGACAGAAAGCCATCAAAGAACCTGGAAGTAACAGTAGTTTGAAACCTAAAGCTCAAACATTCATTTCCAAAATATTTCTTTCTCAGGAAATATTTTCTCAGGTAAAGGCATGGCTGGCACTCTAAACATTTTTCAGGAACTGAGTGTAATACTCAAATACTATTTAATACTGCAAGCACTCAAATGAATGAAGCCTGGCAGACAGATGAGATTATAATTTGCAAATAAATACCAAATGTTACACCAGTAATAATCGATATTGTTTCCCTAAGCCTCTGTACACACTCACCAACTCAGTGTCTGTTTCATTACTTTTGACCAAAATGTTTCAAGGCTGATTCTTTACCATATTCCCTCAAACCACTTTCTGAGATTTCTTAAATATACTTCGTTCCAAGAAGGACATTTTATTACCCACAGATTGTGGTACAGACGATGTATTGTTTGGGACTGATGTTTCAATACAAACAGTGTACTTTTGTCCTGAAGTGGAATGAAGTTAATCCTCCTTTGTGCATTCACACAATTTCTCTGTTTTCTTCCTTTGTCTCAGTGATGCCATTTTTTTTCTTCTACAAACCTCAGAAGTTCCTGCCTATGCAGTGCCCAGCAGGTACCTACTAAGATGTACAACCTTCTTTTTCTACAAGACCCTTTTCCCTGCCAAATGTAATTTTGATTTTACGGTACACTGGGGCTCTCTTCCTTGCTCTGACATTACGATGCAGATCTTAAGTGTCCAACAGTAAGTCACCAATGAAGTAAATTGCATACGTGACGGTTTCTCTGTGAGCACCAGGGATACACTCCTTCTGTGTGTTTAGGGCTGGGCTGAGGCCCTCTCCTGTACTGAGAAAACTGCAGAAGAGCAGTGTCAGGCTTTGCCCACTTGGATATCAGTACGAAAGTGAAGCAGTACCTCCCCGTGCGTAGAATTCCAGCCTCCAAAGCTGGGTCAGAGCCCTGTTGCACCCAGCTGAGAGAATCCACCACCATGCTTGAAATTCTCCCCTCCAATGTCAAGTAAATCCACAGTGGATCACAGATCATCTTTTTGTGCTAATGTTCAATCCTCACAAACCCAAGACAGGAAAAGTAAAGGTAAAATCAGTTTTCTCTTCCAGGGAACAGTGAGTCATAGAAGGAAGCCAGCTTGAAGGCACTTTCCAGCATTATCAGTCACTGTGTAAAATCTCTACCTGTAACAATGTGTAAAATGTTTCAGAAAGAAAAAGCTATATTCTGGGTCTGCAAATGGGGAAAATAATAGTACTCACCCCCATTAATAAGATAATACTTGCAAAATACTTAGTACAGTGCCTTGTTAGTATTAAAGAAATTAGTTACTACTATTAGTTATTAACTGGTATTGAAACAAGAAGTAATTTTCACTTAAGATTTTGTTTATTTATTTATTTTGTGGTATTGAGGATCAAACTCAGGGCCTCATGTGCTAGGCAAGCAGTCTACCGCTAAACTATACACCTAACCCAAGTAGTAATATTTTTTTGAGACAAGATCTTACTAGGCAGTTCAGGCTGGCCTTGAATTCACTGTGTTGCACAGGCTGACTTCAGGCATTTGGCAATCCTCCTGCCTCAGCCTCCCAAGTGCTGGGATTACAGGCATCTGCCACCACAACTGACAAGAAGCAGTTTTTCAAGGGCATAATTTTTCTACCCAAATTTGTCGCTTAACTTTTTCACAAACACTAGTATTTGGTTAAAAAAATAGGTGTTGCTTTTAGGAATCTACTCCTCTGTTACCTTACTCTCAATAATGTGCTATCCTGATCTTGAGACAAAATACCAGCCTGGAAAATGAAGTAATGGTAGTAACAGTAGCAGTCCTTCTATCTTTCTCCTTTAATCGCTTCCTTAACGTAAAACCATAGACTGTTTTTGTTTCGTATTCTAGTGATGCTGAGGAAATCTCAGAAACCAGAGTGTGTGAGAAGACGCGTCTGTGATGTTTGGTGCAATCACAATGCCTTGGCAGCTGGCAGCGGTCACACTGCTCCTCTAGGATGTTTTCTATCTATCCAGTACTGTGGTCTAGGTTAGAGGAGCCTGATCTTGACGTTTTTCTCACAGTTTTTGTGTTCCTTTAAAAAAGCAAACCAGAAACGTGCAGTCTGACATCCTACTGGTGGGAGGCTAAACTGATGACATATTTGGCGATCAGCTTGACTTTATGAAAACTCTGAGCGTGTATGGTATCTTTCCTTGGAATCAAAGCTAGAGCCTGGTACCTGCTAGGCCAATGCTTTGCCTCTAAGCTGCTATACCCTAACCCTAATTTATATTAAAAACTTAAATTTGTACATCTCTACACTTGCCATTTCACTTGTAGGAATTTCCTCTACAGACATACTTAAACAAGTGCACAAAAATATATATTAGGGTATTCATTGCAGCATTATTTATAATGAATAATATTGTCTTCAACTCAAAAGTCCATCAGTGGGACACCTGTCAAATAAAATATCATGCACTCAGACAGTAGAATATTATATAGCTGTTAAAAAGACTAAACTAAATATACATGGGAAAAGCATGAAAGAATAGACACCTGTTCACGGAATAGTTATTTCTCTAGGAGGTATGACAGGGGCTCTTTACTTATTTTTTCCATTGTGTATTTTACTAATACTTAAATTTTAACATTAGAATAGATTTGTTAGCAGGCATACATGCATGCACATGTTTTAAATATATGGTGAGTGCATTTGTAAAGTGTCAGGCAAGCCAGAGTGACTGGTTGAAGTAAAAGAAGACTTGCATCCAATATCCTGCCTTCAACTCTGTTGATCTTTTTATCCTGCCAGCACTTACACTGGTTTTTATTTCTCTTGGTCTCGGGGTTGAGCCCAGGGCCTTGCGCACATGTGCCGCCCCCCGGGCTCCACGCTAGCCCCTGACACATCCTTGAGCAAGCGACGTGTGCTGTTGGTATGTGCGTCTGTGAGGGGGAGAGGCCGTTCTACTCGATAGATCCTTCTTCTTTCTAAATGCAGCATCCTTTGGGACTCCAGGACCTCTTTCCCTTTTGCCTCTGTATGTACCCCACTCGGGTGTGCGTGCGTGCGCGTGCATGCGTGTGCGCGTGCGCGCGCGTGCGTGCGTGTGTGTGTGTGTCTACCTGCATGCACACGCAGTGCACTGGGGTTGAGCCCAGGGCTTGGTGCACGCTGAGCTCCATGTTGACACGCGCGCCACCACCAGCTCTGTCAAAGCCCTTCCTTGAGCTCCGTCTCCTTTCCTTCCTCCGCCCCCTGCATTAAGCAGTCCACAACAAACAGACTTCTAAACCGAGTGGCTGCCTGTAGTGCTGTGATGAAAAGCGTCGCGAAGACAAATCTCGGGTATAGCGTCATCATCCGTTACGCCATGAGGGTCAGTAGTTTCACAGCTTTCCCTTAGCGTGAAGATGTCCGAACACGAAGACAGTTTTGAAACCTGACAAAACAAAGCAGAACCTCAACACGAAGGGTTCTACCAGTGACCAGTGAGTCTGGGCTCTTTTTGTATTTAAGGTTTTTCTTAGCAGGTAGCCACGAGTCTCAAAGAGAACCACAGGTTTACAAAAATAGGCGACGAACACCTCAGTTACAATTCAAGCGTTGCTTTGTTACTTTTTCTTTTGTATAAATGAGAAAGGAAGGGTGGAGTATCTTACCATGATAGTTTATTTCAAAATATCTATCTTTTGGAGGAACTATAATTTTCCAGTTAATTTATTTTCATTCATCCCTTCTTTCCTCCCTCCTCCTCTTCCTTTCTTCCTCTTTTTTTTTCTTTCTTCCCCATCACACCTCACTTTCCTTCCCTGCCTTCCTTTTGATCAGAGTCTTACTATATTTTCCCAGGCTGGTCTTGAACCTACCTCATTCTCCCTGGTAGATGGGATTACAGGTGTGCATCACAAATGCCTGACTTTAGACTTCTTAATAGGCTACAATTCCAAGGACTCTCCCGGAGAGTACAACGTGGATCAACAGAAGAAAAGACTTGCCCATAGATCTCTCCGATTTCAGTTGAACTGTTCTAAGACATAAACAGACAGCTGGAAATGATCGAGGGATGCACGCAGCATCCCAGGGCAAGTGTGTTTGAGGGTGTCGCGAGGGGCGGTGGTCTGAAGGCCCATTTGATTTACTCGGTCTCTGCATTAATCCCTGACTCAATTTTTCACTCTGGAGGCTTGAAAGCCTTTTATGAGTTCAAGATTATTTGATACTTGCTAATGAGAAAATACCAGAGAGTCATACCCTTTGAAATTCACTACATATGGTACTAAATTTGCCAAATATACTAGGAATTGACTTGAGGATATTCATTGCTTAAAACTCACTGTAAGCCTAGAAATTTTAATTCTGTTATGCACTTGCATGTGCACACACACACACACAATATTATTTTTAATAAAATTGAAATTACAAGATATTTCTCGTTTGATTTCAGTAAAATTATCTTCACTCTTTTTACAGGTCTTCAAAATATCATCTTCAAAAAGCTAATTTCATTTATCTCTGCACAAACTGGCATACAAAATATAAAGTACTTAGACTTGAGATGTCGTAAACCACACTAGTTCCTGTTTCCCGGGAATCCACAATCTCACATCACAGGGTCCGTGCACAGTCAGATCCCTGCATTTTGCTCCCTTTATTCAAAACTCTAGTCTCAGAATTTCACTGTGAAATAATTTCTAAAACAAACTGAGCCAGTGTGAAGCTACTCTTGCTGTGACCTTCCCTTATTATTCCTAGGGCTACTGGTGTTGGATATGTTTGGGGCCAAGACAAACAGAACTGATACTGTCTTTAAGGTTTTAATCAGGTAACTAACCAAATCTCTTTTTATTGATGTTTTTCTTTTTAAAATTGACATATAATTCACATGCTTTATAACTCACCCCCTTTTTTTGAATTCACTCCTTTTAAAGTACGCAACTTAATTAATTTTAGAAGATTCAGGGTTGCACAACCAGTATCCCTCATTCTTAAGCATTTTGATCACCCCCAAAGAGATTTCATGTTCAATGGCAGTCACTTCCCCTCCCCTATACCTCTTCCACCACCAATCAACTTCCTATCTATACAGAACTGCCTATTCTGCACGTTTCATGTCATGCCTGTAAAATGTGGCCTTTGGTGACTGGCTTCTTAAACTAAGTAGAATATTTTCACGGTTCATCCATGTTGAAGCATAAATCAGTGCCTTTTTAAAGGCTAAATCATATTTCATTGTGTAGATATACTACTTTATTATCTAGTCATCCACTAGGGGATTTGTTTCTGCCTCTTGGCTATTTTAAAAGCGCAGCAGTGAATGTTCCTGTACAAGTGTTTGTTTGAGAACTCGTTTTCTGTTTTGAGGAGTACATACCTCCAAGCGAAACTTCTGGGCTATATGGTAATCCTGTTGTAGTTTTCCCACTGAAAACTAGAATTACCACTAAATGTCTCCCACAGGGGCTGCACATTTTACGTCCATCCCAGGAGTGCATGAATATTTGAAGCCCTCACCAACACTTCTTAATCTGTCACTTTGATTACGAAAGTGTCAAGTAGTCTCTCACTGTGATTTTTATTTTGATTTCTATGCTGGAAAATGATGCTGGGTATCTTTCTCAAGTACATGGAAACCATTTGTGTAAGTTTTTGGACAAATGTGCATCTAAATTCTTTGCCAACTTTTTATTTATGTTATAATCTTTTACTAATTTCTTTTTGTGAAACTGTCAAATACAGATCCACCTGCTATATTTAAAAATGACAATAACTACTGTCAGATTTTTTTTTGAGACAGGCTCTCACTAGTCCAGGCCGCCTTGAACTTGCAGTAAGCCTCATGCTTTTGACTCCCAAGTGCTGGGATGGTAGGCATGAGGCACTACGGCCAGCTTGTCAGATTTTTAATAAGGAAAATACACGAATTTTCTTTAATCATACAGAGTACCTACTGGACTTCCATTTTTTAACATATGGAGTAAGAGGGCCAAATTGTTAATATTTTTATGTGGGTTCAAAAATATTTGGATAGCATTATTTTACTTGTAACATGTGAATTATTAATAGCTACTGTACAGATTTGTTGTAAAAATTCAAGTAATACTTACGCCGAGGACAGGGTAGGCGTTCGATAAACACCTGCTGAGTGAGTCAGTAGAGCCATTTGCCCTGAGCGCCTAGAGGTGGAAGGAGCCAGTGCGCACTGGCTCCACCTGGCTTCCCTGGGAAGGAGCCTTGGAATACGTGGGGTGTGGGTTTAGAGAAGGGACGAGGCTTCCGCAAGCTAGTGTACTGCTGACGTCCCGGAGCCGCGTCCGTCAGCGTGTTTTCTAGGTGATGGAGGACCCGGGGGAGGCGCTCCTCCTGCGGGAGGCGCAGAGAAACACAAGAGCTGTCTCAGGCCGCTCAGGACACTGCAGCACAGCGGTTAAAGACAGGAATGCTGCTAGCTTTTTGAGAAATGGTTGCAGGCTAAGTGTTGTCATGTATCTCAAGATAATGTTTTAATTAATTTCAGGTAAACTTTCTCTCGTTGCCCTTCATATAAATCTAGTTTTATCTTTCAGAAATTTTGCATAAATTGAGAAAATTTATTTCTCGTCTTTAAATATTATTTCTGTTAATACATAATACATGACTAAAAAGTCCTGCTTACACACCTTTATAAGCAGGATTTGACTCTGGATCTGAGAAAAGTAGCTACTTACTACAAATGCAAATTTCATTTTCTGTGATATGAAAATAGCTTGTTAGGGGCATGACAGTTTATAATACCTGGAAAGTAGAACTGACTTAGAGTTTAAATTAATGCATCAGAAAAAGCTGAATGCATGGTCTACAAACCATTAGCTTTTTGTTCTTAAAATATACAAATGAAATATGTTAATTTTAAAAAGGACTGATAATCAGAAAACTTCGTGTTGCACTTTTTAAAAGAGGACGTGATTTTTCAAAAATCTTTTCACCTTGCTGAACACTCAAAATAATTTATGTTTGAAACTAAAGGAAACTTGTCTTTTAAAAAGCTAGCATATACAGAGAAAGCATTGTGAATATACAAACTCCAAACCTAACCTCAGGGTGAATTTTTTTTCCCTCAGGGTTTATCAGACCAAAATGCTGTGGTGAACCTGCTGTGCGCTTGAGGTTGCTGACTTGTAATGCACCCTGTAGCAATGACTACAGGCTTAGCGTCTGCTCGTTTCCTTCTACCGTAAGACAGTTCTTATTTTAATGGTTCCGAAAAACAAGTAAGAAATGTCTGGTATTTCTTAGTTGCTATCTGTGGTATGATCACCTGATGATGTATTTCAATCAGTTGTGTGTCTCCACAGACATTCATTCATCTTAAAGGACATCCAAGGAAAAGAAATGGCTAGTTTTATATCAGAAATCTTGTTAGCTGAGATTTAAGGAAGACATAAATAAAGGCTAATGAGAATGGGGCATACACCGAGCAGGAGGAGATGGTTATAATATGAAACACCTTTAGAAATGATAAAATTGAAAATATAATACCAGGTAAATGGCTGTTTTAATTCGTGGTCAAATCCTTGGAAATTGGAGCTATGAAAGATAATTATGTGGCTCTGCAAGTACTCCATTAGTCAGAACCAGCAGAGGGTTTTTGTCTGATAGGCTGCGGGAGCAGAGAAGTGGCGGACAATAGCCATGGAAACACCATCCCCAGGACAACGCGTGCTCTGAGGGGCGGCGGGATGGCCCGAGTGTGCAGGTGGAGCAGGCTGGGTTAACATGACAGGGCACATCCGGGCTGTCTCTGCAGCCCGTTCTAAATGCAATTTTGCTTCTTTGGTATGTTCCTGATTGGGGAAGTTAAAAAAAAAAAAAGATCAACAAAAGAATATTTGGCATTGACATCTTTTGGATACTACGTGGGATGAATAAAATGGCTCCTCAGAATTTAAACTAATTTACTTGCTTTATTCCTCTGACTTTATTTTTCCAAGCCTTTTCTGGACTATATTTCATGACGTATGTGTTACTCTGAATCTGTTTATAAGTGAATGCATGTACTTTTGCAAATAATATTTTCCTCTATATACCTATATATACCTAAGATTCTTGAAAGCTTTTCCAAAAACACATTTTTCAAAGTCATTTCGTGCAACAAAGATATGTTTATTATACAGAAATGGAAATTGTTGAAACAATTTATCCAAATGACCTAACAAATTCATGATTGAGCTGTAATTTAACCTGAATTGCTAAGGTCCTACCTTAATGATGTTTGCCACTGCTTGTTCACATAAAAGGATATTGATTTTAAGGCAATCACAACTGAGACGCAGTTCATATTCTAATAATTTTCTCAGCAATACTGTTTCATTTCTGCCTTGGAAGTAAGAGCATGTGTAAATGTGTTGAAATTGTATATTTTGGTAGTATGGTCTCTATATAGTCATAAATTTTAAAAATGATAAAATGGCTTAGTATGGAATAAAAAAATATTTAAGATATATCCTTACATAAGAGCTTTCTTATACTTTTAATTTTTTGAAAAATAGCATAAAGAAATCATAAAATCTTTTAATTTTTTTTTGTTTGTTTGGAACTGTGGCTTGAACTCATGACCTTGAGCTTGCCAGGCAGGTGCTTACACTGCTGAGCCAAACCCCTGGCTGTAGAGCCTTAAATAAGTGAAACACGTAATAATATTGACTGACTTCAAAAATTAAAAAAATATCTTTCAGGTAAACCAAAGCAGTGGAGCTTATTTAAATACAAACATCATCATCTTCAGTTTCTTTGCTTCAGCTGGAGGTACTAGCCATTCACATAGATTATTAGTAGTAACTGAATACCCGTTATACATTTTCCTAAGATAAAAAATGTAATAAACTGGGGGCTGGGGATTTAGCTCAGCAGCATAAGCGCCTGTCTTGAAAGTGCGTGGTTGTGAGTTTAATCCCTGGTACCTAAAAAAAAAAATAATAATGAATTAAGCTAGCTAACTTTTTCAGGATTTTGTGAAAATTATGAAGGTCATGGTCTTGGGGTTCCATTTTTATAGGCTAAGCAAAAACAGTTTATAAAGAATTAGTAATTGAAATTAAATTACCTTCTCAGAGAAAACTGAAATTAAGTGCATAAGTAAACCAATTCAAAGAAAGAATATATTCAGAAATTCTAGTGGAACAACCAAATTTGTATGAACTTTGATATCAATGGCAAACATATATTTGGATTTCAATAACCCACATCATATTATTATAAATAACAAGTAATATCAAGACAAGCATCTTATTTGACTCAAAACATTAAATATACCTTAAAGTTGTACAGTTCTGTTTTTTGAAATGTTCTCATATTTATATTATTCTTGTCACTTTTTGAGTACTGACATACTTTATATCTTACATATATTGACATAGTTAAAACCTTTTCAACTGAAGAAAAAAACAACTAAATATTCACAGATATCTTCTATCAGTTTGTTTTAATCTAAGTTCATTTTCAAATGTCCATTGTTTTCTAATCTCCTGTTCCATTTTCATGGTTTAGTTTCAGAACACTTTTTAGGAAAATTTTTGTCCTTATGGCTAAGATTATTTTGTTGTTTTTCCTTTCCTTCTCCCATTAAATAGTCCGCCTGACCTATTCTCAGGTGACTATAGCATATCCTTCTTTGTGAAGGCCAATTCTGAGTCTCTAAAACTCTTTTCTAAAGTTTTTGTACTTTTTTTTCTTTATAGGATACCTTCTTGACAAACCTGATAATTTATATTGGCTTTAATCAACTTTTTTAAAGATATGGCATTATACATGACTTTTAATTTCCATCTTTATCCTTGTGTTGTTATTTTCCTGTTGTTGGCTCCCCCACCCCACTTTTTCCCTCTCCAATTGTTTGCCTTCCCTGGTGGAGTCCTTCTGTTGGGGTTCATGGAGCTGTAAGCCTTGTTGTCTCCCTGGAATGTCCTTTAAAACATTTCAGAGTGCTGGTTTGGTGGTCATACGTTTCCTCAGATGTTCTTTGTCATGGGTGTATCTTATTTCTCCATCAATTTTGCAAGATAGTTTTGTGGGGTACATCAATCTGGATCGAGTCATTTTCCCTTTAGAACTTTGGAGTACTTCATTGCTCTCCTTGACTTGAGGCTTTGCTGAGAAGTCAGCTGTAATTTTGATGGGCTTCGCTTTATTAGATGATTTGTTTCTTTTGTCTAATAGCTTTTAGGATTCTATTCCTGTGTTGAATTTCTGGAATCTTGACTATGATATGCCTGGCTATAGATTTTTTTTTAATCATTGCTAATTGGAGTTCTATATACCTCACTTACTTGTATGTCAAATTCTTTTTCTCTACCAGGCAAATTTTCTGTTATGTCTGTGAACATTTTTTAATGTCATTTGTAGTATCTCCTGCTTGTTCATTGACTCCAATTAATGTTAAATTATTCTTCTTTATCTCATCTAGCAGCTGCTGGATTGATTTCTCATGGTCCCTTATTGTGTTTGAGAAATCTTTCTTTTCCTGGTCACTAACTGCAAGCCTGTCTTCAATATCTGAGATTCTATCCTCACATTGGCCTAATCTGCTTTGAATTTTTTTTTTTTTTTGTACTGGGGATCTAACTCACAACCTTGTGCTTGCCAAGCAGGTGCTTATGCCACTGAACTAAATCCCTGACCCCTGCTTTGACTATTTTCAACGGAGTCTTTATTCTCCTGAATATCTGTTTGAGTCTGCTTTATGGATTCTATTTCTTTCCTATGCTGAGCTTCCATAATTTGCTTAAGATCATCTGATTTTTGTCTGTGTCTGTTCTAACGTCACTAAGCATGGTGTATATTTTGGTAATCTCTGTAATTATCAGAGAGATTATTTCAGATTTCATTCTTTCCAGAGCCTCATTCAATTGCTTTGTTGTTTCCACTTCAGAGAGACTCAGTGGGAGGCTTTCAATTTGTCTCACCTCATTGCCCCCTGGATTTGCTTTTGGCAAACTAGGTGTCTGGGGTTGCACTTTGCTTAAGTGTCTTCTCATTTTATTTTCTCTCTTTTTTTAGCTTAATTCCTGGGGTGATGTTGTAAGCTACCCATTGTGAGTTGCTTTATTGGTGGTATTTAGGACCCTTAGGTGATGATTACTTCTCTGAGGTATCTTCCAGATGTAGCTGATTTTTGGGTTTTGAGTCTGATGGAAGATCTGACCTCTTCAGTTTGTTGGAGATGTGAAGTTGTTGCTTGTTTGGCCTAGTCACTGGTTCTTTGGCACTGCTCCACTGTATTTTCTGTGACCTTTAGTTAATCTCAGCTATGGATTATCAGGACCAACAGCTGTTTAGAACAGTTATGTCAATTTTAGCTATCATGGCACCAACAGCATCAAACATAGCCTAGAAAACAACAAACTGAGCTAACTCTTAATTTGCAACTTTTAACCATGTGAACTAGATTTGTGACTATATAACAAAATGTAAAACAAATCAGATAATTATATGCAATATATAAGTCCATAATGTGTCAGTTTTGCCCTCAAGGTTAAAATATAAAATGGAATAAGGATAAAATAGAGAAGTGGAAGAAGAGATAGAGATTAGAAGTAAGGTTGGAAGACAAAGGGGGGTCCCACCAACTTGGGGAAACTGGTGAAGAAGACTGAATGAAAATTGAGATGGAGATATAAAGGTAGAACAAAACACAACCACACCCATAAAGAGGTTAGGAACCACTTTCACACATATATACACAATGTGGGAGAAAGAGAAAAGAAAAACAAAACAAAAACACAACAACAACAACAAAAAAAAACAAAAAGAAAAATAGTCTACTTCCAGGATTCTCTCTGTTTTCGCTAGTAGACAGCCTGTGGAGGCAGAATCCTGAATCGTGCCACTGTATCCCAGCAAGCCAGCAGTAGCTTTATGGCAGAGTAGTAGATAATCTCAGCAGGCCTGCCCCAAGACCAGACTCACTGGGCTTGCCACAGTCCAGGCAATTTCCACAGGTCTGCACCCAGCTAGCTGCTGCTAGAGGAAGCTGGCCCTGGGTTCTGGCCTCAGCTGACCTGGCTCTAAAATGGCTCCCAGCTAATTGCTCTCTCCCGCACTAAGTCCTCCGCACTCACTATGAGCCAGTGCAGTCCTCCATGTCTGCCGCTCCCCTCCACTGCTGTGTCTCTCAGCAGAGGTCTCCAGGATCACCAGCCATCACAGTCACCCTGACCCTGCGTCCCCAGGTTCCAACAGCTCCTCTGGTGCTGTGAGTCCCGTCTCAGGGCGAAGGTGCTGCCAGCTATGCCGTCGTCTTGTTTGAAGTTTTTCCTTTTCCTCTCTCTGTGGGCTTCAGTTTGCACTTCAGCTTCTTCCTGGGTCCAGGGGACCCACTTCCTTCCTCCTTGTCTTCCTCATGATGCTCTGTTCCAGCGTCTAGACGGTGACTCAGAGAGGCTATTTTTTCTGCTGCTTGCAGCTCCACTCTCTTCCTAGAAGTCCTCATTTCCATCTTTAAAACTTTGTGGATAAAACATTTTTTGTTTTGTTTCAGTTTTTCTGAAACTTGTATTAATCTTTCCAACTATTCTTTGAAATCCTTCATTCTTGGTTTTACAAGAGTAAATTTCCTCTGAACATTTAAGAAATTCTTTGAGCTTTATTTTCCATTCTTGTTATCTCAATCAGAACTTTCACTTCAGAGACTCCCCTTCTTTGAAATACTTGTATCGTTTTTTCACTTTAACAGGTTAACATGGACAAATGAGATATGAAATCTGCCTCTCATTTGTTGTAAGCAATAACTACTAAATTTTTGTTCCTATTTTTGGGCTGGAGGTTGAACTTGGGTGTTCCTTTATGCTAAGCACATGTGCTACAACTAAGCTAGGCCCCCAGCTCTAGCTACTAGTAATTAAAATGCAGACACACTTAACAAGAGTAAAACACACAGAAAGTTGCTGGTTAAGCTTGTACTTTCTTCCTGCAGACATAGACATGACGGTCATATTCCAAAGTTTATATTTATGCCAGAGGCCGGGAGAGAGATCATCATCTAGTGGCCATCTGATAAACGCTAGGACTGTGGCAGACACACTGTCCAGTGACCCCAGGGGGCCACACACCTTTGCATCATTGCCTCTTGAGTGCACCTAGGAATCTAGGATTTGCTCTTAATCAAGAGAATGGGGATGCCATCATTAGCTAAGGGATAAGATGCCACTGTGTTGGTTGTATCAGGCAAGTGACAGAGACTGTCGTACTGCTTTTGAGAAAGTCAATGGCCATGTAGTGCGAAGGTGTGTGAAGGGGCCGTGGCAGGTACCTGTGTGTGACCTCTCCCTGCCATGGTAAGACGCTGGGGCCCTCAGTCATGCAGCTGAAGGGAGGGGAATTTTGCCAACAACCCTTTGGAGATGGAATTTCCCCAACTGACTCTTCAGATGAGAACACAGCCTGGCTGCTAATGAACATTGCAGCCTGAGGAAACCCTGAGCCCAGGGCACAGAACAAGGTGTACCCAGAGTGCTGACCATGAAAACTGGGAGATGCTGAGTTTCAAGTTTGCAGGTCACTAAATTTGTAGTAATTGGTTACAGCAGTAGAGTAACTAACATAAGAATTGTCACTTTTTCCTCTAATGACAGTTTCCACAGTATTGAAGTTTTCCCTCTAGTAGTCTTTACATCTATATTGTAATTTTTGAGTTTTTAAACACACTTCAATTTCTTGTGCCTCTTATTAATATGAACTTTATTTGAAACACATTCAAGCACTAGAATTTACTTAAAGGAACAAACTTTTTTAATGTATGGCACCTCTTAAATTTTGTATTTGGACCAGGTTCAAAAGTTTTTGCCAAATACATACATAAGTAATGCATTGTTATACTTTCAAAGAAGTGTAAATCACATAACTGTATTTTAAAAGCTAGAATTACAAATATAGTAAACAGATCTAGCTCTGTTCATGTGTTATAACCCTCATAACTGTTTTGCTGCAAGACATACTGTATAATCCAGGCCACTTTCCATATCCCTAATTTGTACATTTTATTCAGAATGTAACACAAATTAGAGATAATAAAGATTTAATAAGAAAGCAAGATTAAAATCTTGTCAGTCCAGGATTTATCTCAGCAGCACATACATGTGCCTGCCTGGCAAGCTCTAGGTTATGAGTTCCATCCCCGGTACCAAAAAAAAAAAAAAAAGATCCATTGTGTCTACTTTATAGCAAAGGCTGTATTTATTCTACTTCTTTGTGAGATACCAAAAATACCATATTTTATTTATTTATTGCTATAAATAAATTTATTTATTGCTCCTTCTTTGAAACAAGTATAACTGCATAACAATATGGTCTTATCAATAACTATTTATTAGTAGCATAGAAATATCCTGAAAAAATAATCCAGGCATGGTTGTCCATGCCTGTGATCCTAGCACTTAGGAGGCTGAGGCAGGAGGATCCCTGCAAGACTGAGACCAGTCTGGGCTACAGAGTGAGTTCAAGGTCAGCCTGAACTACATAGTGAGACCCTGTCTCAAAAAAAAAATTGAAAATAATATCTATATACTGTCATTAACAAGAGTTATCATTAGTCTGTGTGACTTACCGAGATGATAACTTGTCTTGTTTTTGTGTTTATTTAACTTTTTCCTTTGCCCCTTGCCAAAAGTAAGTCTAACTTATTTTTATGACATTTTTATTGGAACAGTGGTATCAGTTACTTCACATTAATGGTTTTATAGACTCTTAGAACATCTGCATTGAGCCTACTGGCTGGTCTGTCTGGCTATCCAAGTTGTACGAATGGATAATCCCATCAGTGTTATAACTTGTATTGTCCAAGGCTGTGCATTCTGTCTTTGTATGTTTAGCTGTTTAGTCACACTCAGAAATTAGCTGGTCGGCTGCTCTGCTCCTGCAGTCCTCTCCTGTGGGAATTAGCCTGTTGAGAGTTCCCATAGAAATTCTTTGTAGCACACCATGGCCTCGTATCTTCCTGAGACTTTGCTTCCCCCTCTGTTGCTGCTGCCCTCACTTGTCTTCTGATGGCTTCCGTACTGAGGGACTACGTGATTGGCTGTGACTAAACAATCAGTGTTGTTTTACCTGTCTTATTGTTTTAAATTGTGCTCTGTAAGTGAATTACACAACCATGTATGGATTATGACCTACTGTGAAGTAGCTATATTGTTGACCATGTTTCACTGTATGTTTTAAAGTGTGAGAATAGGCTAAGGATGGATTTTCAGAGACAGTAATAGTTGTAAGAGTAGCTGTCACATTGGTATAAACTTTTAAAATATCTTTCTATGCCACAGTTAGAGATGATATTTGAACTTAATCCAGTGCCATTTCCATCTTGTTCAACCTAGAAAATGGTTCTTGTGGGAATTCTTCTTACTGCTCCCACCTGCCATGGAGTATTAGCAGATGAGAGCAAACTTTAGGAGTCGCCTTGTGTCATCTAAGAGAACAAGTGTCATCTAAGTGATTCTTCAGCTTTCTAATATCAAGGGCATTTGAAGGTTGGCTTTTGAAGAGAGGTTTGTTTTTTTTTTGAGCATGAAAATCACCATGTACTTGTTGGAAAGTAGACAGATACTTGACCAAAATGAAGGTCTTACAATGATGTAACTACAAATAGGAAAGAAAACTAAACAAGAAACCAGTTTGCTTCATGTTTGTTTTTTCAGTATGCCCAGGGCTTTATCTACCCCACATGTCTCCTGTCCACACAAACCCTGTCTTAGACATGCTTAGGATCCCACTAGAGCTATAAACATTGGCCAACAATCTGATGCTACAACTGACACAGGAGAAAACCCAAGAGGGCATACTGAGAGATGCATTCTTTTTCCTAACTCTGGATTGCATACAGGTCTGAAACATGCATATATCTTGATGCTACTCCTAACCTGATCAATAACAATATAAGAGTGTCACATCATGTTAATTAGTGGTATTCATGAAATGTATCATGTTTCAACTGGGTGGCAGAGCTCTGCAGAAGTCGTGCAATCTGCTAGGTTTTTTTTTTTCTATAAGGTCAAAAGAGTGGTGGTTGGCTTGTTCTTAATAGGATGTTTTATACATGTTTAAGAAATACTCATTTAAGAAGTGAACCTATGGCAGATAGTTCTTTGTCTTTTTTTAGATAGTTCTTAAGACTAATAAGTATTTTATTATCCTTGACACTCAATATCAAGTGAAAGAAAATACATTTTGCTTTTACTTCTTGAAGAAAAAGGTCATATATTTATGAACCCAGTATACCATGACAACTAGCAGAAGACACTCAAGAAATTAACATATGAGGATTCATATTAGAATAACAAATAATTGAAGAGAGTTGTCCATTTGTGTATGGGGCATGGGGTAGGCATGGGGTAGAGCACATGGGTGCTAATGTTGAGGACATGTTGCTAATTCCATACTCTTCCAGAAAAGAGAAACCACAAGGAGATCACTAAAGGAGAAATTGTTTTTAGCAGTTGTGTCAAGTCTTACTTTATAGTTTATTGTTTTAAAGAAAAGCTCAAGATTAAAATCAGTGAAGACAAGCAATAAAAATCTCTGTATGCATAAACATCAAGCATGTACTGAAATGAGACTTCAGCGAGCAGAGTACTGTCCTCCAGTCTTCTTGCCGTGGAGACTCTTCCTGAAGTACGGAGGAGGAAAGGTGCCAGCTTCAGCTGGCCTCGGGCAGCAGCTCTGTACTGGGCAGGAACAATGTCCTGTGTGAGCCAGCGTTGGTTTGCCATCCCCTGTGGTGACTGCCAGTCGCGTACGTGCTTTGTCGACTCTTTGTGTACCGTTTGACGCAGCCTGAGCCAAAGAAGTCAGCAGCTGAGGCCACAGCCTACCTGTCTGCAGAGAGGACAGCGTTTGATGTTTCTGGAAGTTTTTGCAACGTGCAACCCCTGCCCTGAGCTCCTGCTGCCTTACAATCACTTCTCACATGAAAGTACGAGACTCTAAAATGGAACCTT
This sequence comes from Dolichotis patagonum, assembly GCA_004027295.1. Lineage (NCBI taxonomy): Eukaryota > Metazoa > Chordata > Mammalia > Rodentia > Caviidae > Dolichotis > Dolichotis patagonum. The sequence continues at coordinate 71,688 of PVJX010005138.1, forward strand.
ACACACTGTACTTCTATGGGGGAGGAGAGCAGACAGTGTTTTCTAACAGCCAGGTGTGCATCTAGTGTTTGATATGTGGCAGAAAAGCACTGTCGGGTGATAAGGGTAATGGAGGTTGGTTTTTATTTTGTTTTTTACAGTGACAGATCAGTGTTCCTGAATTATGTTCCCTTGAGCTTTCACCCCTTCTGCCCTGTGTGCCATCTCTTTGCATAGAATCTGAGATCCCTCTTATTTTAATATAGCTCAGCTGTTTCTCTTTACCTACCCAGCTTTTCGTGTATGTGCAATTTCTTTATCACAACAAATATTTCAACTACTTTGTTGTAGCTCATCAGCAGGAATCCATTGGTAAAGGCTTTTAACACCATCTATTCCATTTTAGCTTTTTATTCTTGCCTGAAATTCTTTTTGTTTATGAACATTTTCTGAGTTATGTGTTCCAGAAAACTAGCAGAAACGTTTATGCAACACACAAAGTTAAAGCTTTGCAAACAGCATCAGGCTGAAGATAATCTTTTAAAAACTTCAATCTGCTATGTTTAAAATTTATAAATAGTTAAAATATCTATGTATACATGCCTATATCAGGGATATACAATTTATAAATTGTTTGGACACCACATATACTTTTTAAAATTGAGGCATCCCAGAGAATTGTTGGTGTCTACAAAAATGTTTTGCACTTTTAATGGATAATGCTTAATGCATAGTAAAATATAAAAGTACATGAATTATTTAAATGTCAGCATTGAATTGCCATATTATAGAAAAATAATTACTCTTAAAGCAATATAGGGCCAGGGATAACTCAGTGGCACGGTGCCTGCCTGACAAAACAAACACAAAAACAAAAGCAGTATAAACAGAGCTACAAAGTGCAGTAATGTTTCCTGTAAAATCATTGAAAAGATTTTTATTTTATTTTTAGTGTTAGTATATGATCTGAAGTAATCAGCACATAGGATTGACGATAGAAAAAAGCACCCAAAGGCTGTTGCTTGAAAAGGAGCGAGTCTTGTGTGCCATGACGATCAGGACATCCACAGGGCAGGAGACCATTGCCCCAGAGAGTAGCCTGGGCTTTTCATCTTACTGGAAGCATTTCTCTGCAATGACTCAAGTCCTCTCCTCTGGTCCAATATTGTTCTCTCCTCCAGGTCCAGTTTCTGTTCCTCTTCACATTCTTTGATGATTTGCAGCAAAATCAAGGCCATGGTGGTTAGCTTTGACATGCCCTGCTCTAGTCTCAGGAATCCTTAGATTTACAGATGGAAGAAGACAGCCCAGGGATTGCTGAACTCAGCCAGCCCTGCCTCTTACATTAAACAACCAAGAGTTTCCCTGCTCTCCTAGTGACAAAAAAATAAGGTATCAGCTGTTGTGAAGGAGGTTAGTTTCTTTTTCCTGGTGTGAGGCCAGTTTGGCTGGGTATGAGGCGTAAAGATTTTTCATCATTTTCTCCTCTCCTTTAGCGGCACCAATAGCATGAGTTATTTGATGTTGCCCTGCAGGTCCTTAAAACTCTTCCTTTTTCTTTCCTCAATTTTCCCTCAATTTTCTTTCCTCAATTTTCATAATTTATATTTATCTACTTTCAAATTTATTGACTTTTTCCTCTGTCATCTCAATGCTGTTAACTGAACTCACCCAGTGAGCTTTTTACCTCAGTTATTACATTTTTCAGTTCTATACTGTTTGGCTTTTTAAAAAATACATTTTATTTCTCTGCAGAGAACAGTGATCTCTACATTTGTTTCAAGAATTTTTACCTTTATGTTGTGGAGATTGGTCTTTAAAGCTTTTTAAAGCCTGTATTATAGTTCCAGTGTCTGCTTAATCTTGGGGTTGATATTACTTGATTCTTTTGACAACTGGTCAGGTTTTCATGGTTTTTCATATGTCAAGTAACTTTGGACTTCATCCTGAATGTTTGAAATGTTTCTTAAATATAACATAATGCATTGAGTCTCTGAGCCCTATGGAAACTCTCTGGAGAATGCATGAATTTAGACCACAATATCTGTCTTGCCATCTGTGGACAGAGGTTCCTCTGTCACCTCAATTATGAGTCTTCACTATACTGGTTTTCTATTTTCTTTTTTTGGTATATTCCTTCATATATAACTTGGACATGATCCTGGAATTTGTGTCAGTTCACTCACAGGCAAGGTCCAACCTCAAAATCTCTTTTCCCTGAGATTTCATCTATATTCTCCTGTTCCCATGAATCTCTTTTCCAGGCCACTCTGGCCAGAACTATGGGTTTCTTGAGAGTTTTAGCCTAAAAATGGTTCCTGATTCCATGCACCTGGGGCCAGCCCTTATATAGTGAGAATAGGGGCTGGGTGTGGCTCAGTGGGATAGTGAAGACCCTGGGTTCAATCTCAGCACTGAGAAAACAAGTGAGAGAAAAAATATTAGGGCTGCCTCCATGTTCCTCCCACAGGAACCTGTTTCCCTGCCATGAATGCCCAGGTCAAGGCTGAGAGGGAAGAAACGAAAAAGGTAAAACAGACGTCTCCCACACTCATGAGCTTGTAGTGGCTGCTCATTCCAGTCTCTGGCCAGAAAGGTTTGTGTCTATACCTGCTGAACCGTTTCCTGATTGCAATAAAACCAGGAAGATAAAGAAGCAACACTGCCAGAATTTAAAGACTGACCAATAAAATACCTGCAAGATTACAACCATCATTGTGGTTTTACTTCAAGTTTTGAACTTCCTTTTGATACTGCCTATTTTATTTTCCTTTTCTGAATTCCTGGGAAGTCTGTTCTTGTATTTTATTTGGAGCTTTTACTTGTGTTTAGTAGGAGAGGTAAAGTTAAACATAGCTTGCAGAGATGACAAACCTTTTAGAGCTTTCAGTGATAACTAACATTCAGCTGTGACACACATGCCATGGTTCCAGCACCACTGATACAGTGTGAGTACCTCTACCTAGGGACATATGTGACTGCGTATCACTCTTTTTGTAGAAGACTATACCATCATGAGTTTTGTGGACTGAGCGTGTTGTGGTTTTTTCTCTGTTTTCTACTTTTCAGTGTTTTGTAATGATTTCCTCCACCCTTTGTCTGTAACACTGTTTCTCCCCAGTCTTTGGTCGGCCAAGTCTTTCTGAAGGAGAACGTAGTTCATAAGCATTAGAAACCGGTAAATCCTGTAAGAGCTGTCAGAAACCAAAATCGCCGCCTCAGCAGCTTACACAGTAATTCAGTGTATTTTCTCACATGATAAAAATTCGCAGGGAGATAGTTGTAGGATTGGTTGACTTTATATCATCACCTGTCATCTTTCAGCCTCAGAGTGGCTCTCCTCAAGTTTCCACAACTCCTGAAAGACTTCTAGATACAACAGCATGTAGAGGCTGAAAAATTGCCATCTCTTTGTTTGCATTCTTTAGTATTGGGTTTGATTATAAATGACAGGAAACCTAAACAATGTGGCTTACGTGTGGCTTCTTTTGTAGCTGGCCGTGCTGGTCTCCATTCCCAACATCCTCCGTGGTCCAGGTTGGTGGTTGTACCTCCAACTGTCATGTCCATATTCCAGGTAGCAGGCTGAAAGCAGGAGGACAGAGTCTATCATGGGCGCTCTTGTTGCAGCCCTGCCTCTCCACTGCTGCCAAAATCAGTAGTGGATTTGTTGTTACACGTGTGGCAGGGTGCGCAAGGGGAGCAAAAAGCTGCTCCTATACCCGGTTACGCTGGTGCTTCCCCCACTGTAAATTTTCTCCTTCTCTCCCATTTGAATTAAGTTCTGTGTATTGAAATCATTTGTTTCCAGAAACGAATTTCTGGTTTGGTAAATTACTCAGGAAAAATACAGCTCCTTAGCTATGTTTGATTAGGAAAAATCTTGAGTATAAATTAGAAAACAATTAGTATTTACAATCTATGATGTCTTTATTAGAAACATATATGCTTTTTTGCCACATAGAAATGTTTTTGGAGAAAATAAATTAGCATATAAAATAGATGGAAAAACATGAATGCAGGAAAATGGTGATGAATGACAGTAGATGAGAGAGAAACTGCGCTGGACACACGTGTGGGAGGGAGGCAGGGAGCCGTGTGCCTTCCTCACTAGTGTGTTGCTATGGTAATGAAGCAGGACCAGGCAGATTTGCTTCAGGAGTTTTGTCAAGTGAAGGACCAAATATGTGTAAGCAGAATGACAGATTAAGTCTCTAGTAAACCAAAGGCACGGTAAACGGTACTTTTGTCTAAAACTTTAGTATCATCTTTATAGAATAGCCACATTTCATCGAAATAAGGTGTAAGGAAGATTTCACCTCTTCTACAATAATTCTGTAGTTTCTTTTTGTGAAATAACAAAGAATGAAACCTTCACAAAGTATATATTCACTGTAGAAAATACAATAAATACATAAAAGAATAAAGCAGACACTAGAAGACATACCTGGTCCTGTTAACATTTTTGTATGCAGTTTGTCAGTCTTCATATTTGTGTATTTTTACTAATTTACCTTTTATGTAATTTTACAAATTATACTTCGATATTGTATGTTGGATACACATAGGTTGATTCCAGTTCTATACTGTTGCATATAAGATTTCAAGGGTAAAATTTTACCTACTCTTTCTTGCACCTCCACTAAGTACTGAGAGCTCTTTTTGATACATTGTAGCCACCCAACAATAAGAATTATCTTCATCACTGACAACCATACTACGCATGGTCTGGTTGATACTTATTTGTTGACCTATCCATTGAGGTTGCTATTCAAATATTACAGAGGGTGCTATGTAGGAGTTACATTCAAGTACAAGGCTAAAACGGATAGAGAGCAAGCCTTCTGCCAGAGGGTCTCACAAGGAGGCATTTACTTTTCTGTGGCTTCTATAGAAAAACTTTAGAGTTTGCATCCACTCATTTAAGGTATGGAGATGCTATTCACATAACTAAACTCAATAGAGATGGATGAGTTAAGACAACTTATTAATTGGCAATAAGAAGTATAACTTCTAACAGATGGTGCATTTCCATCTGTACAACTACTATATGTTCTTGTAGTCAAACAACTACCAAAAGTGTAGGTGTGGCAGAACATTTGCGTGGCATGGACAAGACCCTGGGTTTGAGCTCCAGCACTGCCCCCGCGCTGCCCTGCCCAAGTATGTGTGGGTAGTCTCAGAGAGGGTAGTCTCGCTCCAGGTTTGGTACCATGTAATTAACTATGTAAGTTTTCCTTTTCTAAACACACTTTTTAGATAATCTTGATGGAAATTTGAGGGCTTCCTGATTGTGAAGGTTTAACTCATATTTATTCACAGATTCCTCGCTTACTTCCCCAGATCCCCAGATGATTGTTCATGCCATTATATAACGGTATTGCTATGTATCTCTCGGGATAACCAGGAAACCTGATTTCTCCTTACCACTGTATTAACAGTGAACCCTGAGGGGATAGGCATGTTGGCAGACAGAACAGAACAGTTCTCAGCCTATTTTATTAAAATATTTATAGAACAAAATATTACAGGCTACAGATAACTTGAAAATATCATTTGTTTAACAAATATTTCTTAAGTACTTACTGAAAAAATAAATGGAGTAACTCATCCAATCCAAGGACTGAAATTTCTCTAATGCTGCAGAGAAGTTGCCATTACAAAGTTATGGAGATCTTCACTGGCATCTTCTGAGTTTCCTAAGGGGAGAGGATTTGGCTTATAAATTTGGTTTTGGGCAGCTTTAAAACACGCTTGATTTTGAGACTACAGAGGTGTTTATGCAGATGTCAGCTGCATAAACTGAACAAGCGTTTTCTAGGCGGACAAGTTGGGGAATGTGAACATTCAGCCCTAAGTCTAGGAGACCATTCAGGATGGTCATGACCTACCCTCAACCTGGTCGGTGCCTTCTGTGAGCTTCTTGGGGTCCTCAGTGGCCCCACAATCAGACCAAATACCCTTACCCACAGGCCCACACTGGGCAAAGAAGAAAAGCAGGAAGAGGCTCCTGCATCGGGAAAATAGGTCAGGGCTTGCCAAAGACCAAAATAAGTGTGATAGGAGGTGGGGAGTGGCAGAGACAATGTGAGGCAAGGTTGTGATAGAGAATAGACTTTCCACAAGAATGATGAAGGAACCCGGGAATGATAAAATTTCAGGTGTGGTTATGAGTTCTTTTTCACAAGATGATAGGTAGTAAGTAAGAGGTAATAGGGGTATTTGTTGCTTCGCACAGCATTCTTTCAACTTTTGGGAAATAATACCTACATGAAACGGTTCTGTAAGAGACTGTGCATTGTCTTAGCTTCGTGGATGTATCAGCAAAGCCAGAATTCCTCCACAGGAGTTGTCAGGCCTTAGCTGTGGAAATGGGCAGTATGGGGAAGAGAGACTGTGAGGGCAGGGGACTGCAGCGATGCTCCAGATGAGCGCTGTGGGGAAGTTCAAGCTTTCCCTCTGAAGGCTTGTAACCAAGCATGCTGAAAGAAGGTGACAGCACACAGACCAATAGGAGAAAAGACACAAGTGTTTATTAACATGCTCATGGCATGGGAACCACACAAAATATGGAACTCACAGGACCAGATAGCTGAGACTTAAACACATTCTTTAAGAGGGAGAATGATACGGGAAACTAGACAGTTTCAGAGGAGGATTAATTGAGGTAGGGGGAAATCTGTGGACCCAAAGCATAGACAGTGGACTGGGCACAGTCCCTCTGGGCCTTAGGTGACTTCCAGTCTGTTCCTCTGTCATCTAAGCTTACTCTTCCTTGGCTAGTGGAATTTCAGTAAAAGGACTAGAGGTAATGGTATTCCCTTCTGGTGGCGCCGGTCTACAGGGAGGCAAGAGGACTTCAGAGAAAGCCTTTGGGTTCATTTGCTGTTCCCCAGGTGCACTCAGTTTTAACTCCAAAGTGACATCATTTGGAATATTGTTTTCTGAGCCCCAAAACTTCCAAATTTGTGTGCCTGACTCTGAACTCTCTTTTGTCCTCCAGAGACTCCGCAGGCACCTCCATATGAACGTGTCAAAAGTGTCTGACTCACATGAAATTTTTTCCTTTCTCCACCCAATCTCATTGCCATCAGTGTCACTTGCCATCCAAGCCAGAAACTTGGAAGTAAGTTGTCTTCAGCATCTCCTCTGACTCACGTCAGTCAGTCACAGAACCATGCCTGTCCTACCTTATAAACATTTGCAGCTCCCTTCCCTCCTCCCCATTCCCACAGCTGTGGCCTTGAGATGGGTCTTGGCCACTAGCTTGTCAACGGTTTTCTGCTGCCTGTTTTAACAGCTCCAATATCCACCTTTCCCCCGGCACCTGGAGAGCAGAACTGTTTCCTGCAGTGCCTCAGAGATCTGCTCTCGGTCCCTCTGAAGGCGTTTCCCCCTAGCTCCAGCTCAAAAGCAACCTTCTCCCTTTCCCCCAGACTCCCCCTTCATTCTTCATTCTTTTTCTTTCTTGGCTAATTCCTTTTCATGCTTTAAGGTTGGACTTGACTGTTGCCTCCTTCAAGCATCTTTTGGTGACAGCTTTCACCCTTACTTCTCCTGATGAGATCTTCCCGACAGGCTCCCCCCCGCAGCACTGCAAGCCAGCTAGCAGGGCATCTGCGGCTCTGACTTGGGAATATGGGTTATTGGTCTCACTTCCTCACTACGCTGCAGGTTCTCTGAGAGAAGAGATTTGAGTCTTAGTTGAATTTGTATTACACTGCATGTTCTGGGTTTGATGTACATAGATCCCTAAGCAACAGTTATTGAGGGATAAATACGTACAGTTTCCTGGGAACATACAACACTAACTATAGTTTCTAATTCTGTGAAGCCATTTCCTTCTCATGCAGTGATCATTTAAAAAAAATTTTTTTTACTATTTTTAGTTGTAAAGTAATACATACTCACAATTTGAGAGAAAGAAGAAAGAAAGAAGGTACAAAGCAAAGAGGAGAAAGGCCAGGATTTAGCTCAGCGGCACAAGCACTGCCTGGTGAGTGTGAGGTCATGTGTTCAATCCCTGGTACCAAAAAAAAAAAAAAAAAAAAAAAGACAAGAGGAGAGACATTTAAGCAATCCAGAGAGGATATAGCACAAATACTCCACCCATCATCCACAGTGCCTTTCCCTGGAGATAAGCACTATCTCAATCAATTTTTTTTCCTGGTACTGGGGATTGAACTCATGACCTTGTGCGTTTTAGGCAAGCATTCTATCATTGAACAACATCCCTAGCCCAATCATTTTGATTCATTTTTCTAAATATTTACTCTATATAAACGCACATGTGATTTCTTATGCAAACAGGCTTTGTGCTCTGCACAGTTCTCCAGCTGTTTGTTTTCACTGTTCCTGACTTACCTTTCTCCATCTCTGCACACTGCAGGGATCAGTCTAGGAAGCACAGACAGTGTCTCATCTGCGCACTACGTCTTCATCAATACTGTGTTGCCATCAAAGATTCAGCTGAAGCAGCAGTCAGCTGCCTTCATGTTTACACACGTCCCCAGGCATAGGGAAGCCAGAGGGCTCTCAAGAGGGGTACGGCGGGGTGTGGGGGCACAGCTAGGGTGCCATCTCAGCTCCTGTCCCGACCCGGTATTTTGTCCACTCTCTCAAGCACCCGTACTATAGCTGCAAATACCTTGGATCTTGCCTCTTTGAGACTGCATGGTGTGTGTCCAGCCTTGGGGAACAAATGCTCCAACTACAGACAGCTCCTGGTCGTGTTTAACCACCTTCCGAAATGGGTTTACCTGCACTTCAGGAAGGGTTAGACACAGTACCTCGTACTTCCTGTTTGGCTTCCGTTGGACTTTTCTGCAGGCTTCAGAAGTTCTAAGGAAGAAAAAGAGCAGCTTGTCCCATCACAGGGCCGCAGGAGCGAGCGTAGTTTCCTCTATAGGAGTCCCTTGCTCAGGTAATGTTCCCCCCAGTCACATCTAAGTCAGGAAAGTAAAGCACTGGGACTACAGGTGACGGCATGGGTGTCCATAAAGCAGAAGGAAGAGCTGCAAGCTGTTTCCATCTTTTCGTAGAACTATGGGGCTTGTTTGGGTTTCCAACTCGCTCTTCTTTTCCTCTTTGTTCTACTTTCTTTTAGAAGGATCTGCCCCATCTATGAAAATAACCCTTCTGATTCTTCTTTTGGTTTATTTCTCTCATCACTGTACTTATTGCCTGTCGTTATTTACATACTAATATTTAACAAGTTAGTTTGACTGAAACTTCCTTTAGTATAAGATATAATACTGTTTTTTAGCTATTTGATGTATTTGGATTTCTGAATTCAAAGTACTGTTGGATATTTTATACTAACTTTTTAAAGAGTGTCACACATGGCTGATCTGTTCATTTAGTCACTGCTTTTTGTCGTCTTAGAAGTTTACATATTTCTTTTTGAACACAATTTTAAGGATGTTTACTTGTCCAAGAGTAAACCTTAAAAAAGCCATAATCCTTAGTACTGGGGTACAAATCAGACCTCCCATCTTACCGAGGTTTGTAGCCTGCTAGGTTTCTCTTTGACCCATAACTGCATGTCATTGTTGTGTGCCTGTACGATGTGCGTGCATTTGTGTGTGAATGTGTGCACTGGTATATAGCTGTACAAATACAGCCATCATGCATGCGTTTTGCATGTGGTGTCAGATCAAATCACCTCGTAAACATAGTCTCTGCTAAGAACAGATACAGAAAGCAATTCCCCGGGAGTCCAATTAAAATAATTGCAATACCAGATATCTCTTTTTTCATGTTAGGTATTTATCGTAGAATTTTAGCCTTCTTAAATAAAAAGACACTGAATACTTATTAATAAATAAATACTATTTACTGGATCAACTTCTTGCCTAAAGTTGAAGAATACTAGCATTTAATAAATGCCAGCACAAACTGTAGGTGACAAACCTGAAATTAGTGATTGCGCAATAGAAAACAAATGTTTCTGGAACTGATAATGCCCTTGAGCTCCTAGGCGGGTCCACCTGCCGAGTCCATGGAGGTCTCAGCCCGGCAGGTTCTCTCCCCCACCCCATTTCCCTGGCGTCTCCACAGACGCCTGTCCAGGCAGCCCCAAACTTCCAGTAGGGGGTGCTGTTGTCTAATGCAAGGCCGGTTGTTCTGAGAATTTGGTTCATGCTTCAGAGCATTTGTAAACTTTGCCCTTTCCCAAGATTTAATCTGTTTAAACTGATATTGGTTATTTGCTCGTAAGTTTACTGTGAATTTAATCTTATGTCACTGTTTAATACATTAAAGTACTATTTTGGTTGCTGCTAATTCAGGGATTAGCATTTTCTCTAGAATGTGTTTTGAATATGTGTGATCTTGTTCAGGAAGAGTGATAATTTTATTGTTTTAAAAAATATAATATTTGATTACTTTGAAAAAAATGCGTGAAGTCAATTTTGACAAGATTGGTTCTGGAATCAAGCTAAGATTTTTTGGAGGAACAGAATGCCTTGGAAATTTTATTTTTCAGCTGGTAGAAATGCATTTTATTTGCATTTTTGAGCCTGAATAATTTAAATTCCATTTTTATTGAGCAAACCCAAGAAGAACATTTGCTTTGTTTTCACTGATTACTTATACAATTAGTCTTTTCAGATACTGCATGAACCATGAACCGTAATATTATATTCCTTGCTAATACATTTTGGCCAAAGTATTTACATGAAAACACAATACATAAAGGTAATGACTTTCTCAAATGAGTACATTATTGTCATGAGGCAATCACTTTTATTTTAATACAAGTAAAATTCATTAAATTTTTCTCAATTAGTAAAGAGACTTTTCCAAATGAATTAGTGAAGGGAAAACCTTGCCTGTTTTATCCTAACTTAGCTGATTTGCCTTTTATTTCCAAATGCCTATTTGGGGAGCAGAGAGAAAAAGAGAAGTGCTTCATGTTAATAAACCTGATGCAATGCTGACTCCTAGGGGATTAGACATGGCTCTGGTACACTCAATTTCTTCCAGTTAGTTTCAAAGTAAAAGTTAGATTTGAAAACAACGGCCTTTGAAGCAAAGATATTACATTCAAAACTCTCTTGTGTTGAAAAGTAGAATTTGGAGGCCCAAATGAACAAAACCTTTGAATTGCAAACTTAATTTAAACAAAAGAGTATTTTATTCTCCTCACTAAAATGTTTAAATCCCATCCTAAGTCTAATAACTAGATTATTTCACTTAACACAGTTGAATTGAGCCCACTAACTGTAAGTGCAAATGTAGCTTTAAAAAAATACAATTAACCTTTAATTCACATTTACATAGTATAGAGTCCAGATTAATTTTAGGATATTAATTAAAGTCAGGCATGTCAGAAGGATGCAGGGGCCGACTTCCAAGTTGCCAAAGGACAAACCTGGATAAATAGGCAACAAAATAAATAAAACAGTATTAAGTTGTATCCCAAAGTATAAAACAATACCCTTTCTGAAGTAGTTGTTTTAAAGTGTTTATTCATTTTATGTGTAGAGTAAAAACGTCTTTTTCTTTAAAAAAAAAAAATGAGAAAAGCTAGAGAGCTATGCGCACACTGAATCACTCAACCACGGGTTTTGAGCAGGGTGTGGTAGCACATACCTTAAACCCAGCACTTAGGAGGCTGAGGCAGAAAGATCACTGTGAGTTCATGGCCAGTCTGGGCTACAAACTGAGTTCAAGGCCAGCCCACTGTCTCAAAAGAAAAAGAAGAAGGAGAAGGAAACCGAGAAGAAGGGAAAGAGAGGGAGGGGAAAGGGAATGGGGGTGAGGAGAAGAAGCAGTAGTGAGACTTCCTCTGAAAACATTTTGTGTGGAATGCATAGAGAGACTATGTCTTAAAAAAGACAAAGATTTAAAGAGTCTGAGATTATAAACTGTGTTAGATATTCCTAATACAAAATCAAAGATTACAAATACTAATTATCCAATGTATTGATGAGGTTCCTGCTCTTAGGATACCTCATGTCATTGAATCTAATTCTTGGAATACCTGATTAACATTCTTCAGATGGGTTGTAAAATGTTGCTTAATATTTCTAAGGTTATAAAGTGAAGACTGAAATTTTCAGCTTCTGGTAATTTCTTTCTAGGATTTGCGACAACTAAGATAGTTTATGTCTTACAGGGATCTAGACAAAGTTGTTAACGTAAATTATACATTAATTATGCAGAAAGTTATCATTATCTTTCTCTGATATTACAGATAGCTCTGAACTTGAAAGTGGATGGAATCCTTAACAACAAAAAGACTCAGCAATAATGAATGGACATACGATGTTTTCCAGGATAATAGGAATCAGTTTCCTCAGAAAAACTGGCTGGTTATGAGACTGAGGAAGAGAATTTACAAGATGAACCTGGAGCATCTTGTGGTACCAAATGATAAGAGCTCAAAACATCAATATGAGCTGGGCGTTGTGGTGTGCACTTGTAATTCCACAACTCTTGGAGACTGAGGCAGGAGGATCACAAGTTTGAGCCCAGCCTGGGTAACTTAGCAACTTAGTGAGATCTTATCTCAAAAAATAAAGAGAGAGCTGGGGATATAGCTCGGTGCCAAGGCCTTAGGTTCAACAAAAACAAACAAACCACAGAAATGAACAAGTGAGACATGTCAGAGTGATGCAGGGGTCTACTTCCAAGCTGCCAATGGAAAAACCTGGTTAATTTAGGCAACGTAATAAATAAAACGGTATTAAATTGTATCCCAAAGTATAAAATAGTCATGAGTCCAAGATTTAATAAATAGGAGAGATAAAATTAAATTTTCTATATGAAAACATTCCAAATAATTGCTAGAGCTATCACTTCACTCTCCACACCTGGAGTGTGAGCTGTGCTGTGCTGCTCCCTTCTAGTGAGTGGAGTGCGGAAAGAAGAAACAGACAACTCTGCCATGAAGAAGTGTGGCCAGCCTTAACTAGTGAGAAGTCACACTGACAGTGTGTGTCCTTGATAAGACTTGACCTCTGTGATCTTCTCCAATACCCTTGTCTCTAATACGTGGTAAAAATACCAGATAAACCCACGCTGAAGAACACTGACCTGACCAGCGCTCTTCAGAATGCCCAAAGATGTCATTAAAAACAAGGATAATCTGAGAAATTGTCGCAGACTAGAGAAGGCAAGGAGACATGGTAACTGAGTATAGCGTTATACCCTAGGGGGTGATCCGCAAGTGGAAGAATTAGTGAAACTGAATGAACTGTGGAGTTTAGTTAATAGAAATGAAACAGAAGAAACAATGTCGACTACTTATCTTTGCAACTTTTCTGTGTGTCTGAAACTATTCTAAAATTAAAAGTTTACTTCTAAAAACGAAAGAGCTTTGAGGATTTCATTTCCGTTACGTAGGTCTTGAGAGATGGGAGGAGGGCTGCGGGAGGGGAAAGACCAAGAGCAGGAAAGACTTGTGAGAGGAGCTTCCGCGCACACTATCCCGGGTGTTAACGATCATGGTGTCAGTGGGCTCTGCAGAAGGCTGCATTTTGTGGGAAGCTCGGGGTTAATGTGATGGATGCTCCTGATCACATGAAGTGTCGCCTGGCACTGTGATTCTGATGTACCCTGACTGGTGTCTGTAAGTACTGTTGGCCTAGGACTTCTTTGGACTCTCACACGTGTAGGGTCCCACTGTGTTGGACTCTAAGTCTTTTTCTTTTGGGGGCGGGGGTGGGATAAGGGACCTTCTCTACTGGCTTCATGAAAAAGGGCACATAAGAAACAAATGAGGCAGGTGGAAGATCTGACGACCTCACCAAAGTGATATTTTGACAGGAGCTAGAAATCTGGACTGTAAGTTTTCTTCCCTCAGATGTTTGTACGCCTTGTTCCACTGTAGCCCTGTGTCCTGTGTTCCCTTAAGAAGTCCTCTCCAATTCTGAATCTTAATTATTTATGTCTAATTTGTTTCCCCTTTTATTAATCTTTTCATTGTCCTGTAAAGTGAATTCTAAAATATAGTATTTATGAGTCTTGTATAATTCTGTGTTTATTTTACTAGACATATGTTGGATTCTTTAAACGTAGAGACTCATGTTCTTAATTCAGCTGTGAGAAGTTCTCAAAAATGTTTTTATTGTTGATTTCCATGCCCACATTTTCCCTGTCATATATTAAAGATGTTGGGTCTCTTGTATTTCTTCTCTAATATTTTTATGATACACATGTTTTCCATTTATCTTTTGATCTGATTTTAGAAGAGTTTATCAATTCCTCTTCTAATTTACTTATTGAATTTCTCTAGTTATGTTATCATATTTTCAATTTCTGATATTTCTTGTTTTATATTTTTCTGAACATTCATTTTAAATAAAATCTCTCATTTCAAGAACCTTATTTCTATAAAGATTTTCTCTTTTTAAGAATTTATTTTAAAGGAAATAAAACAAAACAACAAAAACAATATCTGTAAAAACAACACAATAGGAAATCCATAATAATTATTCTATTTCATATCTAAGTAGATAGGTTTGCAAGGTCAATCAAACAATACAAGCATGAAGTTCTTTCTTTACTTCAATTATTATCATCTCAGCCTGCATTCTTCAGAATCAGCTGTTTGCTTGGGGGGCAGGGGATAAAGGGCACAGGGTGCCTTCTTGCCCTGCTCACTCACCAGCCAGCCCAGCTGCTGCAGGGCACATGGTAGGGTGCTGCTGCTTCCTGGGTTCCCCCCACCCCCCGACTTCTGCTAGCACACAGGAAGTTGCTGCTGCTTCCCTGCCACCAGAACCTTCTCTGAGGTTTTTGATAATAGCTTTTTCCTTTTTCCCATTTTCGTCTCCTGCAGTCTTTGTTTCCTCCAAGTTTGTTTGTTTGCTCTCGTAGTTGGCTTTGTTTTTTATGTTGGAGTTTTTCTTCCAATATGTAGGGGTTTTTGCCTAGTTCATAATCACGGAGTGGATCACTTTTTTAAAGTGTCACTTTTAGTGAATGACATTCTGTTCTGAGCGTGAGAGCTTCAATAACTACAGGCAATGGTGGGGCTGTTGTGGATATGGGAGCCCCCACTTTCTAGCTTTTTCTCTTGGCTAGGTCACCTTTTCAAGGAAATGTCGCTTCTGGGTGGTGGAAACTCATTGTGTGCTTTGTGGGAGAAAGTGGAGGAAGAATGCTAGCAAGTGCTTCATCCTCTTCTTTGCAAGACGGTGTCCACATAGTTAAGGGCTTCTAGAGCTGCCCACTGACCTCTGCCTCCACACCCTGTCTGTATTCCTCTGTGGGAATCAGACACCAGTTTCCCAGCAGTGAAGAGACGCACTGGAGCTCAATCACGCCCTCAGCAACATTTCTAATATCCCTCCTGCTCTCAACTTTGCCTTCGGGTGCAGTGTCATAAACACTGGGCTCACAATCCCAGAGGTTTTAGGGATTCAGAGCTGGAGATCATTCTACTCCCGCCCCTACACCCCAACTTGCATCACCTTAGGGCTCAGCGTTCTCAGGGTTGTTAGGTGAGATGCCACCCGACCTCCTCGTGACTCCCACCACTTTGATGCAGTCATCGCTTTTCCTCTTGTCTTTGCCTGTGCTGTTTTATGCTTCTTTCTGTGAAAGCCCTTTGCTGTTGTCGTTGGGTGTTTTGGTAAGGGTGTCAAAAGAAATGTGCATATGCAACCTGTCGTCTTTAGATAGAAGTACAGTGGGACACTGGGGACAAGTTGTTCTGTTGGTCACACAGTTGAGTTTTTATCAGGTCTCAGTTTTAAGCTGAAATCTGGAATTACCCTGGCACGGACTGAGTAATTCAAGGTGCTCATTTTCCTATGATTGAGAGTCCGAGGAAAGCTGATTCATGTGACAGTGCCGGTTAGGATGAGTAAGGAAACCTTCCTGTAAGCATGCTATGGATTGAGACTTCTATAAACAGTAGTAATTTTCACTGTTGAATGAAAAGACAATTAAAGAAATAGAAAAAAGACAAATTTTTCCTTTTTCCCTGAGCATGTCTAAGATAGTCTTGGAAAAATAACTTCTTTTACAAGGTTTTAGAGTCCTCAAGGATTCAAATATAATAAAGTGAGTATTTATCAAATGTCTAGAGGAGCTACATGGTGTAAAGAAGAGAAACAATAGTGCATAAGAGGAAATATGGCAAAAAGTCCTTGACTTTCGAGGTGGGAGAGACCATAGAAAGCCCCAGGGGACTGTGGACCACTTGAGAAAGGGCGTGTCCTGTATATAGTGGGTTCTTGCTATTGAACTTTAA
>PVJX010005139.1:0-10656 GCA_004027295.1 Dolichotis patagonum
AAGAAATGGAAGGCCCAGTCCTGACACAGGTCTCCACAGATTCCCTTCAGGGGCTTGCTGTTCCCCCGTTGAGCAACCTCTGGGCTAGATTCTCAGCTCAGTCTGCTAATCTAAGCATCTGAGCAAGGGGATAGGCGAGGTGGGGATGGGAAGGCCCTGGCGGCACTGACCCTGGTGGGTGCTGACCCAGGGGCAGGCAGACATCTGGGGACAGTCAGTTACTACACCCGCGCTGTGGGACTTGGAGGATTGGGGGCGGGGCAGCTCCTGGAAGCAAGGCTCTTGCTCCCCGGCTGGGACTGCAGCAGCATGAGCCGGGAGGAAAAACATGTTTCTGGGAGCCAGGGCGCCTGCCCGGGACGAAGTAATCCTGCAGCCGCCTGCAGGCTGGGAGGACAGCGCTGAGGGCTGATCTCCTGCTGGGCTTTTCCAGCTGCGCCTCTGTCTGGGTGGCCTTGTCATGATCCTGACATAGCCCAGGCATGCGCCCTGGGCATGGGGCAGCAGGCGGGTCTGCTCTCGGGCACCCCCTGCTGATGGTGGTGTGCGGCCCGCAGGCGACGCAGTGGACATTTACCAGCGCGAGTTCCTGGCGCTGCGTGATCGCCTGCACGCGGCCGAGCAGGAGAGCCTTAAGCGCTCCAAGGAGCTCAACCTGGTGCTGGACGAAATCAAGAGGGCCGTGTCTGAGAGGCAGGCACTGCGAGAAGGAGAGGGCAACCGCACTTGGGGCCGCCTGGCAGGTGAGCTGTGGGTGGGCAGGCGGGCGGATGAGCGCCCCTGCAGTCACCCAGCCGGCCTGACCCCTGCACCCCCGCCAGAGGACCCCCGGCTGAAGCCCTGGAACGGCTCACACCGCCACGTGCTGCACCTGCCTACTGTCTTCCACCACCTGCCTCACCTGCTGGCCAAGGAAAGCAGCCTGCAGCCGGCCATCCACGTGGGCCAGGGCCGCACCGGAGGTAAGGGAGGTGGGCGGTGGGCAGCGAGGTGGCCCCGGGGCTCCACGTGCCCCATATCACCATGCGTCCCCGTGCGTTCCCGCAGTGTCAGTGGTTATGGGCATCCCCAGCGTGCGGCGCGAGGTGCACTCCTACCTGACGGACACGCTGCACTCGCTCATCTCCGAGCTGAGCCCGCAGGAGAAGGAGGACTCGGTCATCGTGGTGCTGATCGCTGAGGCGAGTGCCAAGGGTGGGAGCAGGGAGGGCGAGCGACAGCCAGCAGACAGGAAAGCTGCGTTCCAGAGATGGTAGCAGAAGCGTGGTCGAGATCTGATTCACAAGTTTAGGAGCCCCTTGAGGAGGGGCCTGTACTGGGTCCATTCACCAATTCCCCTGCACCTCTGCTGGCTGCAGGCCCCCAAGGCCTGAGTGCCCAGCCTTCCTTGGTCCTCACGATGGGGGTGCAGTCCCTCCACACTGGGGCCCCAGTGCCTGCAGCCTCCGCTCCCCATCTCCCCCCATCAAAGGTGTGGCCAAGCTCAGAGGGTGCCTGGTCTTCCCGCAGACGGACCCTCAGTACACCGCGGCAGTGACAGAGAACATCAAGGCCTTGTGAGTCCTGTACCCAGAGCTAGAGGAGGGGCTGCGGGCGGGGACCGGGCCTGAGACCCGCAGAGCAGAGCATGGCTCTCTTCTGCGTGGGGTGGGGGGCAGCTCCTGTGATCTGGTTATTGGGGGCTCCCTTTAACCCTGGAGGCTGCCACCTACTGGGCCTTCCTGCTTTCTCCCAGGTTCCCCATGGAGATCCATTCTGGGCTCCTGGAGATCATCTCCCCTTCCCCCCACTTCTATCCTGACTTCTCCCGCCTGCGCGAGTCCTTCGGGGACCCCAAGGAGAGAGTCAGGTATTTGCTCTCCTCGTCATGCCCAACAGCTGGCCACCTGTGCTGAGCAGCCAGTGTGGGTGCCTGGGTCCAGGGTGCCTGCCAGCCCTCCAGCCTGCAGCCTTCTCTTGGAGGACCCCTGCGTGCAGAGGGGGACAGGTCCTGCCACCCAGGACCACCTTGCGGTGGTGGAGGGTCCCAGTGCTGAGGCTCCTGTGCCCTCCACAGGTGGAGGACCAAACAGAACCTCGACTACTGCTTCCTCATGATGTATGCGCAGTCCAAAGGCATCTACTATGTGCAGGTCAGCCCCAGGCTTACTCAGCGCCTGCTGCCCTCACTCTGCTCAAATTCAGCCCTAGACCTGCCCAGTGTGTGTCTTGACCCTGACCCTTTGCAGCTGGAAGATGACATTGTAGCCAAGCCCAACTACCTGAGCACCATGAAGAACTTCGCCCTGCAGCAGCCCTCTGAGGACTGGATGATCCTGGAGTTCTCGCAGCTGGGCTTCATCGGTGCGCCCCACCCCCCCATTCCGTGGCCTGGCCATACCTCTCCACTGACAGGCTGCCCCGGTTCCAGGCCATCTGTGAGCCCACAGCCCCTGCATGACGTCGGGGCCACCCCTGCCTGCACCCTGTGGCTCCCCCTGCCAAAAGCCTACCTGAGGGAGGAGGAGGGGCGTGGCAGGCTTCCCACTGTTACCCTTCCACTCCCATGCCCAGGGAAGATGTTCAAGTCCCTGGACCTGAGCCTCATCGTGGAGTTCATCCTCATGTTCTACCGGGACAAGCCCATCGACTGGCTCCTCGATCACATTCTGTGGGTGAAGGTCTGCAATCCCGAGAAGGATGCGGTGAGTGGGCCGCACAGGGCCGGGGAAGGTGGGCCAGCACGGCCATGGCCTCGCCCACACCTGCACATCTGAGGGTGAGGAGTGGGCCCTGTGGGCTGCAGGAAGCCCTGTCACCAGGTGTTCCCACCTCCCTTCACAGAAGCACTGTGACCGGCAGAAGGCCAACCTTCGGATCCGCTTCAAGCCCTCGCTGTTCCAGCACGTGGGCACCCACTCCTCCCTGGCTGGCAAGATCCAGAAGCTGAAGGTGGGCCGCCTCCTGCTTCCCACCAGGCCAAGCAGGGATGAGAGGGGGAGACCAGGGGCTGACCTTGTCTGACCTGCGGTGCAGGACAAGGACTTCGGGAAGCAGGCGCTTCGGAAGGAGCATGTGAACCCGCCTGCCGAGGTGAGCACCAGCCTCAAGACATACCAGCACTTCACCCTGGAGAAGGCTTATCTGCGCGAGGACTTCTTCTGGGCCTTCACGCCAGCCGCCGGGGACTTCATCCGCTTCCGCTTCTTTCAGCCCTTACGCCTTGAGCGGTCAGTGCCCTCTGCAGCAGCAGGGCCCCCAGGGAAGGGCAGCGTGGCCAGGGGTGCAGGCTCAGCACTGGCATCTGGGCCTGGGGGTTCTTCTCTGTGACCCTGAGTTCCTTACTGAAAAGAGGGGCTCACAGCAAAACACTCTGAGCATCACATCAGGCAGGCCCCTGGGTGCCCTGCGATGCCTGTTGCCATCGTCCCAGGGAGAGGCCTGTCCTCAGCCAAGCCCCTTGGGGCCAACTTGGCACTCCCATGGGCCCTGTGCGGAGTTGCAGGCCTGGTAGCAGCTCACCACCTGCCGGCCGTGTGCAGCTTCTTCTTCCGCAGTGGCAACATCGAGCACCCAGAGGACAAGCTCTTCAACACGTCAGTGGAGGTGCTGCCCTTCGATGTGAGTGCAGCAGGGCAGGGGTGAGGGCATGGGTGCGCCCCAGCTCTCAGGCCACTGGCTGCAGCCTTTGGTTTGGCCCCCAGAACCCCCAGTCAGAGAAAGAGGCCCTCCAGGAGGGGCACTCAGCCACCCTGCGGTACCCACGGAGCCCGGATGGCTACCTGCAGATAGGTGAGTGGTACAGGGCCAGACGGGTGTGTGGTGCAAGGCCGGGCAGGGGCACAGGCTGCCTGGTGTCTCAGCTCCTTGCTGCTGCCCTCCCAGGCGCTTTCTACAAGGGCGTTGCGGAAGGTGAGGTGGACCCGGCCTTTGGCCCCTTGGAGGCACTGCGCCTCTCCATCCAGACTGACTCCCCAGTGTGGGTAATTCTGAGTGAGGTGAGGCTGGGCTTGTGCAGGGGAGCCCCGGGGGGACCACAGTGGCACTCCTGGCCTGTTGACCCGAACTGATTCTCCCAGATCTTCCTGAAAAAGGCTGACTGAGGGAGGCTTCTGAGAGATGTCTGCGCTGCCCCAGGAGGGCCCAGCGCATCCCCGCGGTAGTTCTGCCTGCTGCGGTCCAGCCGGCTGGCCTGGGGTCCACCGCTGGCCCGGTGGCCCCAAGAGTTGGTGCTGCCCCGGCCTGGGCCGCAAGGAGTCTGGCCGCCCCACACTGTGCCTGAGGGCAGGCCTGCGCCGCCCAAACCGAAACTGAACCGAACTGAACCGAACCGAACAGGAACCGATCCCACCCGGATGCCGACCCAGCCAGCCTGGCCAGGCCGTTTCAGAGGAGCTTTTCCTTGGGCGCTGCTGTCTCTGGCGCGAACACTGGAATGCATATACTACTTACGTGCTGTGTTTTTTATTCTTGGATACGTTTGGTTTTTCACCTAAGTCCACATATACTTCTATAAGAGCGTGACTTGTAATAAAGGGTTAACGAATTGTGTGCCTCCAACCTGGGCAGACCGGAATGAATCCCCCCCCCCCCCCCGCAGCAGTGACCTCTGCTGCCAGCGCCCCCGCGCATCCCTCAGCCTTCGGGTCCCTTCGCGTGGGTGACACAGAGCGGCAGCCTTTCCTACACTGCAGCCTGGCGTCCCGACCCGTGGGCGGGTCCCCACAGACCCCACCTCCTGGACCCATAGCTGCTCCGCGGGCCCGCCAGCCAGGCCTGCGGTGTTGGGCCTAGGGTCGGGTGCAGAGTGCGCGTGCAGGCCCCAGGCCCTCGGCCACACGGCCACACGCCCGTCACTTGTGCACCGCTCGGCCCGGCTGGGGCTGACAAACTGGGTGGGGGAAGCTGGGCTGCGAGGAGCCGTGCGCGCCGACGCCCCCGGAAAGAACGCAGCCAGGGCCCGCTCAGGAAACTTTTATTAAAACAGAGGCTGGGATGCGGCGGCGGGAACCCTGCGATGTTCCCCGACGCTCCGGCTCCTCGTCCTGCAGCCGCGCCAACCCGCTGTCCTCCAACTCAGGCTGTCCGCAGCAGTCTGAGGAACGCGGCTCGCGCCGCTGCCGGGAGGAAGTGGGCGAGCAGGCCGAGCGTCGCCAGCGCCAGCAACAGCCAGAGCGCACGCGCGCTCGCGTACAGCGGGGCCAACCTGCGGGCGGCGCTCAGCTATGGTGGCGGCGGCGGGGAAGAGGACGGGGCCCCGCCCGCCCGCTGTCCCGGCTCCGCCCGCGGTGCGGCCAGCCGAGCAGCCCTCACCTGAGTTGCGCTGAGCGCGCGTAACCCCGGAAGTAGCGGAGGCGCGTGAACAGGTAGACCAGGCCGCAAAGGGCCGCGGCGCCTGCGAGGGGCGCGGGGTGAGCACACGGGCACAGAGCACGGCCAGGGTGCGCGCCCTCCCCACCACAAACCTTCGTGGAAGTAGACGCCAGCCACCCACAGCGTGGCGAGGAACAGCGGGAAGTACTCGCTGCAGTTCACCCTGCGGCGGCGACGGCTGCCGGTTGAGGTTCCTGAGAGAGAGGGGCCCCGCCCGGCCCATCCCGCCTTCCCAACCCCATCCGTCCCGGCCTCGCCCACCCCCACCCCCACCCCGGCCTCGCCCCCCAAACGCAGCCGTCGGCCGCCTCACTGGGCTCGGTAGATGCGCTCGAACTCAGGCGGGCCGGTCGTGAGCGGCGGCGACACGCGGTGGGTCCTGCGCGCCCTGATCACCTGCAGGGAGAAGTAGGCTGCGGGGGAGCCCGGGAGTCAGGGGCTGCCTGTCTGCACCGACCCTCCCACGCAACACGCGTGGCCCGTGTCACCAGCCTGGGAAGGCAGGGCGAGGCCACTTGACTGTTGGGACCTTACTCCGGGTCATTTGACTTGCAAAACACCACAGCTGCCTGGGCTTTCTGGTGGCCTTCGACTGAGGGTGCCAGGGCGAGGCAGGGAAACCAGGGAGCAATTGGTTGTGTCCAGGCCGCATGGGATCCTGTCCATCTCCACCAGCCCTGCCCCCCAAGCCCAGAAGGTGGCATCTTGGTGCTTCCAGCTGAGCCAGGGGCCAGGGCAGGTGCAGAGGTGGCCTGGTTTGCGGGGCCACACCCAGTCCTTGCCCTGTCCCCCGGGTGCCCCGTAAACCCGCCTGCGCCCATGTACCCGGTGGGAGCCCCGGTACCCCACAGGAGTGGGGTCGGGTGGGCTCGTGGCAAGCCGGAAGTCCTGAGGTCAGGTCCCTGCCAGCCACACACTGAGGAGCTGGTGCACCGCAGGAGGGCTGCGGGGGACCCCAGAAATACACATGTCCTGGGGCCAGACTGAGAAAAAAATGGAGATCCCATCCCTGGCCCGGGTGTGGGAGACAGGGCCGGTGGTGGGGCATCTCTCGGGAAGGCCATCCCATAGCTGCATCCAGAGCCCCAGCTGCTGCAGGCTTCTCTGCTGGCCTCAAGGCCACAGTCCTCAGGGCCAAGCCAGGCACCCGGCACACTGCCAGGGCAGTGCTATTTCCGCAGTCCCCTGAGCAGGGCACCCTTTCGACCTTACTCCCCACCCAGAGTGCCACTGCCTGCCTGCAGCCAGATGCCCAGGGTTTCCCTGCCCTCCCCATGCCCAGGTCCCAGCCCTCAGGTGCCCCCTCAGGCCCTGGGGAGCCAGGCCTCCCCCACCTCGCTCTGCCCACCCTTGTCTGTTGCCAGACATAGAAGGCAGCAGGCAGATGGAAGCCTCTGGGAACCAGCCCACCTTGCAACAGGACTCCCAGCAGAGTGACGGTGGCCAGGAGGGCCACCTCATCCTTCATGGTGGTGGGCAGCAGGACTGCTACAGTGCTTATCAGCCTGTCTGCTGCTTCGTGCCAGGCCAGAGAGGAACATCGGCCTCAGTGCCCTCCCCACCTCTTCCCATTGGAGGGGCGTGACCGAGCCCACAGAGGCAGGGAGCCTGGCCAGGCCAGGCGGGCGGAAACCGGGGCCAGAACACCCTGGCCACTTCCGCCCAGTCCCTCCTGCTCCATCCATACGTAGGCCCGTGCCAGCCCACTCCAGCCTCGGGGATGTTGGCTGCTGTGCTCCCCCTCACCTGAGTCTTTAGGCCCTGGTCCCAGCAGGGCCCTGCTGCCCTGCAGCTCTGCCTCCACGCTGGGGCTGCTCACAGGCCCCGGGTACCCAGTCCGCTCTGTTTCCTGCCCCAACCAGGCTGTTCTGCTCCAACCGCACTCCCCTGGCTCCCTTTCAAGGCCCTGGCCACACTGGGCCTCTCTGCCACAGCCCATGCAGGGAGCTCCTGCCCCCAGGCCTCCTGGCTGATGGGCAGCTCAGGCTGCTGGATGGCTGCGTGAGGCCATCTCTGCTTCCCCACCATGCCACTTGTGTTGTTTTTTTATTTTGTATCATTTGAGATGGGGTCTCACTATGTAGTTCCAGCTGTTTTGGCACTGTGTAGCCCAAGCTGGCCCTGAACTTGTAGCAATCCTCCTGCCTCAGCCTTCCCTGAGTGCTGGGATTGCAGGTGTATGCTGCCTCAACCAGGTACCCCACCACTTGGTTCAGAAGAACAGTCACACCTTTCCTGAGTTCAGGCCCTCCTTGTACACAGGTGCAGCAGCCTGGACAGACCTGACTCCCACTCCTTCTCGCCCATGGGGGACTGACTGGTGAACCTGGCAGCCCAGATGATGAGGACCTAGAGAGTGGGAGACTGTGCAGGGCTCAGAGGCCACCAATGCTTCCCCTTTTGCTGAAGGTGGACTGAGGTAGGTTCGAGAAGCAGTGGCCACGTCCAGATTCTGGCCGTGCTGTGGCTGGAGAGGCCAGGCAATGTCAGCCCAGCCAGCCACACGCCCCCAATTCGCCTGGTCACAGTGGGGCTTAGTCAGGTCAGGTGACCTCGGCACTCCTGCTGTCACCCAACCACCTGTCCCTGCTCCTGGATCCCAGCTGAGGGCCCTGTGCTCACTGCCCCCATCACCTCCTCCCTTTGCCTGGCCTGCACTTGTCAATGCCTTGCCAGGGCCACAGGCTCCCAGAGGCTTGAGGCCAAGCCGGAGACGGTTGCAGGGCGTAGTGAAGGGGCAGCAGCTCACAGGGAGAAGTGAGGCCAGGAGCCCAGAGCCCCTGGGCTTTCCCTCGGCTCCTTCCCAGAGCTACACACAAGTGTGTCCATGTCCCAGCTGCACACCTTGGTCTCTGCTGTCTGAGCTCACAGTGTCCGGGTGACTGCGGGACTTCAGCCTTCCTCTCGGCCAAACTTGCATTTCCTCCGAGGCCTGCACAGCCTCCTGGCCAACCTCACCCTTCTGCCCAGGCAGCAGGAAACGGGCCTAACATCAGCAGCTTTGAGGAAGTCCCTGGCAGATGTCCCAGTCCCTCGATCATGCCAGGCTTGGGCACTCAGGCTGACAACACGGGCCTAAGGCCACCAACACTGGGTAGTCCCCCTGTATGCTCCTGTCCAGCAAGAGGCACCAAAAAGCAGGATGTGTCCTCAGTGCCCTCAGCCTCTGCATGGCCCCAAAGAAGCTTCTGGATGCTAAGCTTATAAGGACATCTGCAATACAGAAAGGCCAGCAAAAGCAGCAGCAGTAGGACACCCCTTTGGCCCTCAGTTTGAAAATATGCAGTGATGCCTTGGAAGAATTCACTGCGTTTGTCACTTTGCTCAATACTTGAGGTGAAAATCAGACTTAGAAAACCTGGGCCAAGAGCAAGTACCACGTTGTGTCTGGCTGTGGACACCAGGAGAACGTAGGGGTGGCTCTGGTGCCTGTGTGCCCTGGCCAGATGGCACGGGATACTGCACTGTGTCCTGTGTTCAGACACTGCTTTTTCTGCACTTTAGGTTTTTTCCCTTTTTTTGGTACCAGTGATAGAACTCAGGACCTCGTGCTCACCAGGCAGATGCTTGTGCTGCTGAGCTAAACTCCCAGCCCTCTGCACTTTACTTGTAAAAAATCTCATAACTGTAGCTCCAAAGAAAGTCAGGGATGCCGGCAGTGCAGCTAAAAGGAAAACTGAGACCCAGTTGAAGAAAGAAATCATTGCAAAATTTGTTAACAGTCCTGGAAAGATGGATTTATAAGTATAATTTTCGGACCTCAAAACCAATTGTGTGGCTTCCTGTTGATTCTTACAGTGCAGTGGTTGAGTGATTGTGTCAACATGAGACATTTAGAAGCTGAACTAAATTGGTTCAGCAGTTCTGCACCCACGGGTGGCTTATTGCCTGGACAGTCCAACAGGGAAGGAGGAAGGACCAAAGAGCTCCAGTGTTCGCCTTTGCCTTGGACATCATCTCCTGGTGTCCAGCATAGACTCCTCAGCTTTTGCCTCGGATCCTTCAGACCTCCTCATAGACCCATCAACCTCCTGGCAGACTTGCACGGGACACTGGGATGAGCTCCAGACCATGGATTGAACCCTTCAGCCTGCCCTCCAACAGATGTGCTTCTGGCCACAGGTATATGCTTTTTTTGTTTTGTTTTGTTTCATTTTTTTTGTACCAGGAATCAAACCCAGGACCTTGCACTTGGCATGCAGGTGCTTGTGCCACTGAACTATACTCCCAGCCTAAGTATAATGTGTTTTAATCTTTTGTATTGACTTCTTGAAGGCTTAGCTCTGTCTGACTGCCTACAATTTAGCTGTCTATAATCATAGTACTTGGGAGGCTGAGGCAGGAGGATTACCATGAGGTCAGCCTGGACTACACAGTGAAACCCTATCTCAAAAAAAAAGTTGAAAAATATACAGTCCCCATATATTCTTCATTCAGCTCCCTCTGTTAAAGTATTAACTAATAGAGAACCATAGGGCCGGGGATTTAGCTCAGTGGCTTAAGCGCCTGCCTGGCAAGCACGAGGTCGTGAGTTTGATCCCCGGTACCAAAAAAAAAAAAAAGAGAACCATAACACAACTGTCAACTGAGAGATTACCATTGATCTAGTATCACCATGCTATTTTACAGATTTTTTTTCTTTCGGTTTCTTGAGTCAGGGTCTTACTGTGTTGCCCAAGTTGGCCTCTAACTCCAGGTGATCCTCTTGCCTCAGCTTCCCAAGTGCTGGGATGACAGGCTTGTGACACCAGTCCTTCCATCTCTTTTTTTTTTTTTTCCTCTCCCTTTCTCTCCTCTATCCCTACCCCATTCCTGTGATTGAACACCAGGGCCTCTCTTTCTTTTTCTGGGACTGGGGACCCCAGGGCCATCCCCTGTCCTCTTTGAGAGAGGGTCTCTTAGTAGCTCTTGCAGGCCTCTATGTTCTATTCCTCCTGCTTCAGCTTGATAGATCCACCCACCCACCTCCTACCTGAGAGCACAATCATGGTGACGTTCAGTACTGTGTCCTGATAATGCACACTTCCTTCCCAGAAGCCCCTACGGCTTCTCCCTCCCAAAAGTCGTTGCCAAAGCTCAGGCATGTAAAGGTTTACCCAATCCCCTGCACTCTCACAAAATAAATCAGCTCGCATCAGTCCCCAGAGCTCTTCCCCCACCAGAGCCTGTATCAGGCAGAGCCTGCCCCGTGTATGCAGAGAGCCGCCAGCCACAGCCCTCTCTGTGGTGACTCCCTCCCTGACCCCCTCATTAAACTCTTTCTTACCAAGTTGCCTCCTGTCTTTAATATTTTGTGCCACCTAG
>PVJX010005139.1:10756-80932 GCA_004027295.1 Dolichotis patagonum
CAGGGTGACAATTCTCCACTGATTTATGACCTCTTTCCCTGGCTCACCTGTCCGATTCAATCATGAATGATAATGTTCAATCCTTACCTGACAAAAACCACTCCTCTGGGTTGCCTTCTACAGCACCTAGATACTTTGGGGCTAAAACAGACATTCAGGCCAAAAAGACTTATTTTTCTCTGCTAAATGGCATGGCCTACCTATCACCTTGACAACTCTGAACAATAGCCTGCAGAGAGTACACTATTTTAATATGCTGAGAGACTTAGACAACTACTGCTACAGGAACGGCAAGTGAGGTGAGGTGTGCCCTATGTTCAGGCATTTTTTTGAGCTACGGGTACGCCGTGACCTAACCCAAACCTACAAGGCCTCCCAAATTATTTTGGCTCACTCACAGGTTCTCTTCCTTTATCAGCTTGCCACCATGACACTCCCCTTCTTGCTTCTCACACCCACTAGATGAGATACCGCCACCCCCCATCACCACAACTCACCTGCCACCCTGCTTCTTCTTCCTCCTCCCCATCTCAAAGTCACAGTTGAGAGGACTACACCACCTGCTACATCTTCTCCCTCTCCCACTACTGTGAGCTCCCCCTCCCTTTGCCCACCTCCACTCCCTCCTCTATCTCCCCCTGCCCATCATACTGGATCCCCCTGTCCTCCTAAACTCCCATTTGATTTCCCAAGCAGCACCAAACATTCAGCCTAAATTCAGAATGTCAGACTTCTCTTACACATGGCTTAACGTGTCTTCAACAATAGACAAAAACAACAAAAACAGGATGACCTTACAAAGGTTGCATTCCAGGCTGAAACTCCAAGGCCAGTTTATGGCCACAGCTGCAGCTTCAGTGAGCGGCACCCAGGGCTCCAGATAAAACAGAAGCTGGCGGAAAAAAAATCTAAAAATCCAGGCCTCCCCCACCATGCTTCAAGTGGGACAGAAAAACAATACTGGACACGAGCCTGCCCTGCCCTGCCCTGCTGCCAGGACTGGGAACTTGTCCTATCCGCAACCAAGAGGGCCACTGGAAGTGCGACTGCCCTGTCCCCCAGAGAGCAAGTGAGTCATCACCTTCCCTAGACTCGCAGGATAAGACTCTGCCGCCTGAGACTCATCACCAGCTGATCTGCTCGGCATCGCTGCTGAAGAGGATCAGTGGGGCTCAGGGCCACGGCCCCACCCAGGTATCTCTCTCAGACCCCTGAGTCTCGATGGCCATCTCAGGTAAAATCTTCTCTCCTTGTTGACATGGAGGCCGCCTATAATGTTCTGCCTGAGTTTTCAGGCCGATGTTTCCGGTCTGCAGTCTCTGTCGTGGGAGTTGATGGCCAACGTACATGACCTCCACAGACAAAACCTACTCCCTGCAGATTCCAAACCCTTTCTTTATACACAGCTGCCTTATTATCCCAACCTGTCCTGGACCTCTTTTTGATAAAAATTCTACCCCAAAAAATTCTACCTCAATTTCTCTTATACTCTCTCCCTCTCCCCACGGCTCTCGTACTCCAACCCCACCATCATACGCCACTGACTCAGCCCCTCCCCTTCCCTCCTGCCTCATCCACCCTACAGTCTGAGACACCTCCAATCCCTCTCATGCCACCCATATTACTCTGCTGCTAATTCACCTCCAACACCCCTGCCTTCCCTTCTGTTCCCCAATACCCAATAGCCCCTAAACATCGACAGGGACTCAAACCTGTTATCTGCCACTTGTTAACTAATGGGTTTCTAAAAGTCACTCAGTTGCTTGATGACACCACTATTCTCCCTGTCCTCAAATCCAACAGCTCCTATCACCTAATCCAAGATCCCAAAGCTATCATCAGTACATAATGCCAATTCACCTGGTGGTGCCAAACCCTTACACTATGCTGTCTCATATTCCTCCACGTACCTCTCACTTTCCTGCATTAGACTTAAAAACACACTTTTCACTATTCCCTTACATCCACAATGCCAAGACCTTTTCATGTTTACCTGGATGGATTCAGATACTTTTTAGTCCACTCAACTAATGTAGACAGTGCTACCCCAGGAATTCAGAGACAGCCCTCACTTCTTTAGCCAAGCCTTAGCCAGTGATCTTGTAACTATAAATCTACAACCCAATACACTTATTCAACACATAGATGACTTCTACTCTGCTCCCCCTCCTATGCCACAACCACACAACACACAGCTGCCTTACTCAGCTTTCTCTGTAGTAGAAGATACAAGGTCTCTCGCTCCAAAGCTCAAATCACCAAAGGTCAAATACTTAGGCCTCATGCTTACACTCACCACACAGTCCATAACTTCTGACCATAAGATGCTCCTTTGTGGCTTACAGACACCGATCACTAAACAACAAGTACTACTAGGCCTATCAAACTTTTTTCATCTCTGGAACCCCAACTTTGCTTCCTTAGCTCAGCCACTATACCAAGCCTCTAAAAAACCTCTTTCAAAACTCCTAGACCCCACTAAGCCAATTGACACTCCCTTCACAAAACTTAAGGAGGCCCTGCTTACAGCTCCTGCACTTACACTTCCTAATCCTACCATACCCTTTCTTCTCTGCACTGCAACAGATAAGGCTAATGTGATGGGAGTATTGGGACACAGTAAAGGACCTTCATTCCAGGCCGTAGCCTACCTCCCAAACAGCTGGACACTACAGTTAGAGGACGGCCTCCCTGCCTGCAGGTGATAGCAGTGACAGCCCTCCTGACACAAGAAGCTAAAAAGTTCACTTTAGGACAGACAATCACAGTCTACTCACCACACCTTCTAGTCAATCTGATTTCCACAAGACACTCCCAGCTCTAATGACCCCATCACAGCTACAACAAGTACATCTAACTGTAATACAAGACCCCATTGTCACAGTCTCAACCAGCAACACCCTCAATCCAGCCACTCTATTGCCCCCTCCTACAACAGATACAGAGGTAAGTCCTCTACATGACTGCACAGATGTTCTCCAATTAACTCATACCTCCGTCCCACATATATATATAATTCTCCTCTCTCTGCTCCTACCTCTAGCCCCTACAAAACTTCGAGCTCTCCCCAGGTCACTTACTCAGGTAAACCTGTTTGAGCTTATGTACAGTAGACCATTTTTCTTACATTACTGCACCTTCTAATCTTCCTCCTTTAGCTGACTACATTTCGGTTCTCTCATTTCTCTGACACCTACTTCAACAATATGCAGATAGGGCTGGGGATTTAGCTTAGTGGCATAAGCGCCTGCATAGCAAGTGCAAGGTGGTGAGTTCAATCCCCAGTACCAAAAAAACAAACAAAAAAAAATACAGATCTTTGCCTCCCTCAACCCTCCGAGGGTCACACACCAGATCCTCCTTTATCTCCAAGAGACTTAATCTATATTAATATCCTAAGCCCACAGGTTCAACTTCAACTCTTCAACCTAACAAAGACCTCACCTGGTATACCTTGGGACTCCAACTGTGGTAAAGGTAGAGAGATTCCCATGCTGGTTTCACATCACCCAGATGAAGAGATAGCATTCGCTGCCCGGTAATCTCGATCCCGAACACATTAAAGGACTTTATGGACCTCACATCCAGTAGCTCCCACCCATCTCCAAGTAACACAACACAAACGCTAATACTTTGCTACCCTACCTGGTTTGGGCCTATATATGGCTCTATACTTCTCCTCTTCCTCACAGGTGCTCTAACACTCTACCTCTCCCCCAAAATACACCATTCTCCAAAGACTCACAGTTATCACACTCTTCATATTCATTATCTTACTGTTTACATTCCTCAATTGCCTTAGCCAACATGATAGGCTTCCTCCTCTACCTCAGTCTATTCCTTCACCTAATCCTACAATACTCAGACACCCCAAAATACCAATTCTACCTGACTAAACATGGGAGAGCAGCTGGTCCTTCCTACACAACCATTACTCAAGCCAATTAGACTTCAGGACCTCTACTATTTGATTTCCCTTGGTGTGTGCTATTAACCTATGTATGCAACCTATGCTCCTTACTTTTATCTACCCTAAAAATCTAAACCATGTTTTGACCATTCCAGTTTTCACTGTCCCCATGTCTTCCCTCCCTATGACAGGGATCATGCACAATGGCTGCAGGATGTGAATCCATAGGGTATAAAAATCTTCAATTTTAGACAGATCATGACGACTACATCTACATAAACATAACTACCACATGTATATTCTGGACGGAGGTCTTAACATGTTCACATAAAAAATCCAAAAACATTTCCACTACTTTCTCACAGTCAAACATGGGGCTTTCATCTGTATGTCACGTCTGCCCCTAAACCTATATTCATAACTCTTCACAAACAACTGCTCCCCAATACATCAGTTCTCATACCTCAACTCTTAACACCTTCCCCACTCTTAAGAAACACGTATCTCACAACTCCTCCCATTCCTCAACTTTTAAACAACACTTTTCAACTGTTACACGCTTTAAATATCTCAGACCCTAGCTGCTGGCTATGTCTACCCTATCAACAAAATCTCCATATGGCATCTCCGATAAAACTAAACCAATCTCTATTCCAACAAAACCTCAAACTACAATTGCCCCATTCCAACTATGGCCTATAGACATAACTTATATATACAATTCTGACAATTCACAAAATGTTCCTTAGATTAAAAAAAAATGTTTCTTAGATTAAAAAAAAAACCTAACCTCTTATACAACATAAATACTAGTGACACAAAAAGGCCAACCAACCTGTCCCTCAACAGGATAATTTTTGTTTGTGGACATGGGGCCTACACAGTCTTCCCTCCCTATGACAGAGATCATGCACAATGGCTGTGATAACACCACAGGTCACTTTACACACCTATTCACAAATCCTACACCAATATCTACAAGGCCTACCTTATCACATTATCACAGGTAGAGTGGCCATGGCACCTATTGTGACTGGGATAAGTATATTTTCTGCCATCGGTCTGGGAGCAAGGAGATTAAAAACCAGCTTCACATACTACTATATCACATGACTTAAAAACAGTAATAAAATCAGTCTCCCAAAATGTTAATTCACTCCAAGATCAAACAAATTCACTGGCCATGGTAGCTCTTCAAGGAAGGGCACTCGGTATTGTCACAGCAGATAAAGAGGGATACTATGTCATGTTGGGAGAAGAGCTGCTGTTTTGTTAACCAATCGGGCATAGTAAAAGACCAGGTACAAAACTCAAAAAATTGGCAGCTAATATATAAAACAGACACCACTTTTCAAAATCTACTTCCTGGTTATCATGGTGGGGCTCCCTAGACACATGGGCCCCATCTTAATGCCCATTATGGGTCCCCTAATTACTATAATATTTTTTTGCTTTTTGCCCTCTGTGCCTTCAGGCTCCTCTCATTGTTTATCCAAGCCAAAATACAGGCGTTCACTGCCAAAGAAATCCTAATACTGAACGACATTTCTACCTCACAAACTCAGATGAAAAAGATCCCTCAATCCCATTCCCTTCTACCCTAAGCCCCAACAACACCCCCTCTCAGCAGGAACAGCCAGAGAGACTCCAGGGCACCTCCTAACACCAAAGAGATGGAAATGATAGATCCCCCCTCCCTGTCTGAGAGACAGCACAATCATCATAGCAACAGTTTAAAACTGTTGTCATAATAATGCACAGCTCCTTCTTCCCAGAAGCCCCTACGGCTTCTCCCTCCCAAAAGTTGTTGCCAAAACTCAGGCATGTAAAGGTTTACCCAATCCCCTGCGCTCTCACAAAATAAATCAGCTCACATCAGTACCCAGAGCCTTTCCCCCATCAGAACCTGTATGAGGCAGAACCTGCCCTCAGTGTGCAGAGAACTACCACAGCTGTCTCTGTGGTGACTCCGTCCCAGACTCCCCTCATTAAACTCTTTCTTATCTAGTTGCCTCTTCTCTTCTAGGTTGAGTACAAAGTTTTGACTCAATCAAGCTTCCTTAGTAGCCTGTTTATAGTTCAGGCTACAAACTGTTGTGGTGAGGTCTTGCTCAGTACTGAAATCTTCAGCCAGTCCCATCCCAGAGACCTCCCACCTCCTCCAAGCAGCACCCAATGGTTTGGTTTTGTTTTTTGACCCAGGGTCTCCTTAAGTATCTAGACTGGCCATGAACTCCCAGAGATCCTCCTGCCTCAGCCTTTGATGCATGCCCCCAGGCCAGCTTTTGGCATGTGGTGACTTGCTTGTGGCAGCATACAGCAACTCATGTTCTGTAACACAGCTGCCCTGTCCTTTCGAAGGGCAGCATTCTGGGGACAGCAGGGATTCTGAGCCGATGGACCCAAGCTGCACTTTGGGCAGAGCCTGGAGCTTGTCCCCAGCCTCCAGTCTGTGGTCCACACTGAGCAGGAGATGCAGACAGATGACTACAGTCAGTCAGAGAGCAGATGCCATGGTTTATGTCAGTGGCTCCCAAGCCTCATGCAATTATGGACATGACCAAGTCTAGCATTTGTGATTGGTTTGTTGTCTATCGCTTGGATTGGCCTGAGTGTTACACCCACCCAGGGGTGGAGCCAGCATAAGATGTAATGGCGGGAAGAAGGTGTGTCTCTCTCTTGATGGTTCCAGCTTGCTGTTTGCAGCAGCCATGAAGGGCTGCCCCGCCACACCATGCTGCCTTGGAGCCAACTAACTATGGACTAAAACCTCCAAGAACTGTAAGAAATAAACCTTTCCTTCACAAACTTTAGGCATTGGGTATTCTGTCTCAGTAATGAGTAAAAAGTAACTAAGACAGTAGATGTTCCCAAAGCACCAGTGCAGCTGATCTGCTTACTTTATAGCTTCATGACCCAACCTGTTCATGTGGCTGTCTTATGAAATGGATATTGATACCTGTGTTACAGGCAGCTGAGTTAGTTAAAAATATATTAGGTAGTCAGACAGGGCTGGGCCCTTAAAGGAGACAGAGCAGAAGTTCAGATACCTTGCAGCCTTGGAAGAGATAATCACCTCCTGCTGTGGGCCAGATCTCAAGACAAAAGGCAAAGCAAATACAGTCACACCCTAAGGATCCACAGTCCAAATAGTTCTCTGTCACCCTGAGGACGTCAAGAGTCAGCATCTTGGGCTGGGGATTTAGCTCAGTGGCATAAGTGCTTGCCTTGCAAGCCCATGGTCGTGAGTTCAACACCCGGTACCAAAAAAAAAAAGAGAAAAGAGTCAGCATCCTACCCTCCTACAGGAAGGATCACTGCTTACTATGTGACTCGCTCCCCCATTTGCTCCTAATCAATTTTACCTGTTTGTGTGTGTGTGTGTGTGTGTGTGTGTGTGCCAGGGATCGAATTCACGACCTCGTGCTTGCGAAGCAGGGACTTACACCGCTGAACTAAACCCCTGGCCCCTTTACCTGAGCTATTAATCTTATTGGTTGACCACAGTTCTGTCCCGCCTATGTACACCTCTCACATTCCCATTTTCCTCCATCTTTGACTCATCTAACCTCGTGATTTTACTCTATAAAAGTCCCCAGAGGGCCGGGGATTTAGCTCAGTGGCTTAAGCGCCTGCCTGGCAAGCGCGAGCTCCTGAGTTCGATCCCCGGTACCACAAAAAAAAAAAAAAAAAAAAAAGTCCCTAGAAAAGACAGTCTTTGGCAACCCATGTGGGAACTCCTCTGTCTCTCAGACAGAAGCTTTCTTTCTCTCAATAAATATATTCCACCTTTAACCTCCATTGTTCCTAAAATTCATTCTTTGATTTTAGAGAACATGAACTCGTACAGGACATATAGTAGGTCGAGAGTTACATTCCTCTGTATCACCTAGATGGGGAAAGAGGGTACTGCCTTCCAGCCTTTGCAGCTGGGTCTCCTTGGAAACCAAAACCAGGGCCAGCCCCTGCCCATAGGCTCTGCATGCTTCTTGTGCAGAACCAGGTTCCACTTCCCTTGGGCACTCTGCCCCAAGGCACGAATTTCTTTCTCTGTTTCTTTTTTCTTCCTTTTTTTTTCCTTCTCTCTTTTTTCCTGTTCCTTGGAGGCAAGGTCTTGCTATGTAGCACAGGCTGGTCTCCAACTCACAGTGATCCTCCTGCCTCAGCTTCCTGAGTGCTGGAAATTACAGGAGTGCGGCACCATGCCCGCCCTCTTCACCTCTTATCATTTCCAGTCTTTTGTGAATGTCTCTCTCAGGATTGACATAGATTTCATGGGACTATCCCGGCAGTTTGGACAGTAGGTGACTGTCCAGTCTTATAAGGGAGACGCTCAGGGCCCGTGTCCAAGTCTTCTGCGTAGACCCTGCAAACGCAGTCGAGAGGGCGAGCGCCCCTTTGCGGCTGTGGGAGAGCGCCCAGCTGCACCGCCGCGCGGCCGCCGCCAGGGGCAGCCGCGTGCCTAGCATTGGCCAGGGAGTGCGGCCCCGCCCCCAGGGTGGCTTCTGGGAACTGCAACTGTGGGGCGAGAAAGCAAGCATTTAAGGTGCCGGATGATTTATCTTTGGGTCTGGGGTGGGGCAAGGTCTCGCTCTGTCGTTCAGCCTGGCCTGGCCTTCACGGAGGTCCTGCCTCAGCCTCCCGGTCAAGTGCTGGGCCCGCGGATGGCAGCGCCATGGCGGGAGCTAGACACTATAACATGTCCCCAGGGTCCCCTGGCTGCCTGCGCCCCGCGACACCGCGCACTGCATCTTCAGCTGGGCTGCGCCGGCAGTCCGCGTTCCTCCCTTCAGGGCCTTATACGGTAAGGCTGTGAACGGAACATACTTTCCTATTTGTCACAAGTGTTTTCCACTCTTAGTGGAATCTAGCTTTTTTTTTTCTTCTTTCAGGTCTAGAGATTGAACTTTGGGCCTTCATGCAGAGCGCCATTACATTCCCATGTCTTTTTAAATTTTTGTATCTTGAAACAGTATCTCACTAAGTCACTCAGTTCCCTGGCCTGGGTTCGAATTTGTGATCCTTTTGCCTCAGCCTGCCCTAACGTTTCCTGTAGCTCTTTTTTGGCAGTTCTGGGGATAAGTTGCTTAAGTGCCCAGGATGGGCTCGAATTGTGACTGCCCGCTTCAGCTGCCCACCGTGCTGGGATCAGAGGCAGGGAGGTGCTCTTCCTGCCCTCCCCGCAGGCTGCACCCCCTCGGAACACAGACTGCTTTGCGATCAGGCAGAGAGACCAAGGCTCCTGATGGACCAGCCCTCACCGGCGGCCCCCTCTCTGGTGGCTGGGGTCCACTGGAGTACAGTGTGTGGGGACCCCAGCCCAAAGGGGAACAAAGTAGTCAGAAGCATGCCAAGGGCACGGCAGAGTTTGAAAACTGTTAAAAAGAGTATTCTGGCACAATAAAGAAGCAAAAGTACAAAACGAACAGGTTTACTGAGCTGAAGACCTGGGAAGGAGCACACAACCCTCGAAGGCTGAGCTGTCTCCTTCGACCAGACACAGAGGCAGAGGGGCATATGAGGGGCATAGGACCTCTGACCAGAAGTGGCACATGGGGCGGATATTGATGACATGTGAGGAACCGATTGGAATTCTCTGTGCCTGCAAACAGGAAGGGGAGTTTTAATTAGGGCTGAAGCAGCAGCAGGAAGTGGTAAGCGATCCCATTTTGGCCTTCCACCAAGTTAGACCACCGCCATAATTGTACAGTAATTTATACTAGGGTAAGAACCTTTCAGAGACCACTCAGAACCCGCCGAGTGCAGTACTCCCGGGGCAGGAGGCCAGCCCCGGGTCTGGGGATGTTAGCTACGGCTTGGTCTCGCTCATTGTACACCGAAGGCAGAGGCCTTAACCAACCCAGCCCGGAACTACACATTCATCAGCATTCAGTCCCCCAGGAAACCAAGGACTATGAACTTCCCAGCCGGCCAGCCCTACCACAAGGCAAACATACAGGCAGTTTCCGTACTAGCAAAATACGTTTATTATTTTTATAATGATAAAACAAGGAAAGTAAAAGGCTTCTTTTTGGTGTATACCAGAGTTAAGGGAAGTGGAAGAATAAAGGGATTAATAGGATTTTTATGCACTTCTGATGACCATAAAAACTTAACAATACTAATTGCCATAAAACTTATAGCTCCCCAAAAACAGATATATAAAGGATCATAGTTTTAAAATCTATAAAAGTAAAAAATACACAGTTGGCAGCTCTAACGCTTATTCCATCTTCAATATAAAACTGTAAACATTTATTTACACAAAGCACGTGTGTGTAAGCAAAGTCCAAGCACCCTTTTCTTCTGAGTCGAGGCTCCAGGAAGATGGGGATGTGCAGGCAGCGGTCACCTCCCGATACCCTGAAGCCAGGTTTATAAATAAAGCTGCGGCAGCTCCCCGGGGGGACGGGACGGAGAATCACATTTTATTGCTATGACACTGCAGCGAGGGAGAAGCCTGCCGTCCACCCCAATGGGCGGCCTGGACTCGGGTGGCAAGTGCCCTAGACAGAGGTGGGATGGTGGCCCAGGACATGGGAGAGGATGAGGGTCTAGAGATGGCCTGGGCCTGCCTTCAGGAAGTCACCCTCTGCCCGAGCCAGGGCACCTGCTCTGATGGGGAGTCTCCCCCACCTCCAAGAGCTGAGCTGAGGATAAGGGGATGTGGCCACGTGCCACCAGTGGTGGCAAATAGATCTGAAACAAGAATCTGAGGGTCCAAGGAGCCTTGGCAAAAAAAGGCACTGCTGGTGCAAACTAATGGCCAAAGTGACCCAGGCCGGCTTGAGCTCCAGAACAATCCACTTGGTGGCTCAGGGAGGTGGACAGGGGCTTGGCTCTCTCCAGGGGGTTCCTCCCCTGCACCATCCCACTCCCCACCTCGCTTCCATGGGGGTAGGCTGTCAGTTCCACAGACAGTCCCCACCGCGGACCCAGTGAAGCTCGCTAAGAGACCTTCAAAGAGGCCTGCGGGATCTTCAGAGAGGATGTGTTAGTGTTATAAAGCAATCTTTAAAAGTGCAAGTCCTCTACAGTGGGAGGAGCAGAAGTTGGCAAACGAAGTGGAATCCCCTCCTCTGGGCCGCCTGCAGCCTCTCTCCCCAAACCCTGACCATGTGAGGGTTCTGGGGAATTTTACCACCTTCCTTTCCTCCCTTGGATGTACTACATGGCTGCTTCCCACTGGGGCGGGAGAGGGAGGTCGAGAGGGAGGAAAGGAGGATGGGCTGAGGACAGAGCTGTGCGCACAACTTCTTCTCCGGCCTATTAAACACAAGCCGGCAGAGAAGCTGCAGAAGACAGGAGCCCTAACACACAATACTGGACCCCAAATCTCCACCTGCAGCCTGGGATTTTGGCGTGTTCCAGAGTAACACTGGGGAAGGGCGCCCTCCGGGAGCAGGAAGGGCTGCCAGAATGACCCTGTCTGGGTCACAGACCCACCGCCTCCCAGCTTCTGTCTTCTTGGCATCTGCGCTTGACAGGAACAACTTTCCAGCCACCCTCCTCCCCTGAGCGCCCCCAGAACAGGAAGACAAAAGCTCTTTATTGGAAGGAAACTTGAGGTTCCAATGCCACTTAATCACTTTAAACCATCACCTATGCTAGTCTGCATAAAATTTTTAAAAAACTTTTTTCTATGCTACAAATTACAAATAATTCTGCTAAAGTTTCAACAAAAACCTGGGGAGTCTGCTGGTGGCACAAGGTGTCCACAGCCTGACACCGTGGGCCTCCTGCTGCTTTTGCTGGGTGTTTGGTCAGCTGGGTGGGGGACCAGGCCAGAACCCTGTTCTGCAGCCCTGATACCAGCCAGTGACACCAGCACAGGCCAGGGCCTGAACCAGCCCAATGGACTGAACCTGCTGGCCCAGGAGTCCCCCAGACCTGGACCGGCCGGGCTGCAGCTGTAGCTAAAGCTGCAGCCTGGGTTCTGCCTGCCCAGCTGCCTGGGCCATGGGCTTTTGGTCCAAAGTAGTTGTTCTTTCTTGAATCTGAAACAAGAGAGGACAGTTGAATACAGAGGACGCCACAAACCTTCCACTACTGAGACCCTAAAAAGTCATCCAACTCATTTATCCACTCCTCAGAAGTCCTGTTCTTCAACAGGGAGTCGATCAGGTCGGTGTGTCCGGCCACACTAGCCAGCCCGCTGCCACCTGGCTGCCCACTGTAGGCAAAGGACAGCTCCTGGCCCGCGGTCCGCACAGGGTAGGCCTGGGCACAATGCAGCCCTGCACGGTTGCCCATCTGCGAGGTGGGACACTGGCTGAAGGCCCCCATCTCTGGCCCTGAAGGGCTCAGGCCAGACAAGGCTGGCTGCGGGGCCGATGGGGGAGGTGCAGGGGCAGGGGCACTGGTCCTCTGTTGTGCATTCCCCGGGGGCAGCATGGCCCCTGCTGCAGCGGCTGCGCTCAGGGGAGCCATGGGCCGGCTGGGCATCACTGGGGAGAACTGTGGGCCGGACATCTTCAGGTGCGCCTGCTGCATGTGGAAGGAGGAGGCGGCTGTGAAGGGGCTTGCGCTGCCGCTGCTTGGCACCTGGCTACTCAGGCTAGGCATTCCCTGATGCTGCCACGAGGCGCTCTGGGCTCCGACGGCTGCCGACACCCTGGGGACAGGTGGCTTGCTCAGGCCGGGTGTCAGAGTTCCCTTGTGCTGCTGGGACAGGGAGTTCTGTCCATAGGTGGTCGGCGCTGTGGCTCCCTGGCCCCCACCCAGTGGCCTGGGCATGTGCGCGTGTCCATTGGTGGCCTGCGGTGGGGGTGGTGCGGCCATCTGGGTCAGGCCCGAGGCCAGGCCATACAGGCTGCTCTGAGGCAGGCCCTGGGGGCCCGGGAACTGGGCCACGCCCCGGTCTTGCGGGCCTGAATTTGAAGGGAGTGAGGAAACCGAGGTGTGTCCAGGGCCCACTTGCATCAGGCTCCCAGCCTGAGGGAACACTCGAGGACAGCTGGTGCTGGATGGACCCAGGTTGTTCATGCCAGACACAGTGGCTGCCGGTCCTAGAACACAGGAGAGCCGTCAGTCCAGGCCCCCACCGGTGGCTGGCAGGAGACACCTCTGAGGCCCGGGTCAGGGGTTGGCGCCTGGGTGGAGGCAGTGCGGAGAAGAGCCCAGGGCTGCACCACTGCAGTCTCCCCAGGGCAGTGGCCAGGTCTGGGGCATGGTGGGCCCAGAAGGGAGAGCTGATGAGCTATCCATCTGCCATTCACCCTGGGTCCTGAGCACTTCTTGATGACTGACCCCAGCCTCTGCCCTTGGGAGGTGTGGGTGGGCACCGCAGCGTGATTCAGCCTGAGGGTTCAGTGCCCAGGAAGATGTGGGGAAGGCTTTAGAAAGGTGACAGACACTGGGTGTAAAAGCGTAAGGGTCGAGCAATGCAGCAGCTTAGAGAAGAAGCCAGACAGAGTGAAGAGGGCAGATAGGCGCAGAGCTGTGGAGGGAAGTCTGCAGGCCGGGAGGTCAGTGGGGCCCACACATGACCAGGGGAGGCAAGATGGCACAGTGCTGCACCGAGGGGTGCGGAGGGAGGAGCAACCCTGCAGGGGTGGTAGTGACACACAAACAGTTCTCTAGCACCACTGCTTATGCCCTGAAAAAATGGTGAGGGAGGGTGCAGGCTGGGGTGGACCTGGCAGGTACTCAAAAAGCACCACACTGGGGAGATGGCAGGCGAGGCCCTTGTTCTCAAGGAACATGTTAGCCAGGGCTTCTGGCCTAGGCCAAGGCAACAGGGTGACACCATTAATCAAGATGGCTTTTCTGTTCTCTTTTTTCTTTTTTTGGTACCGGGGATGGAACTCACGACCATGCACTTGCAAGGCAGGCACTTATGCTGCTGAGCTTAATCCCCAAGATGGCATTTCTGGGTAGGACAGTCACTATTTGGGGGTCAGCCAAGAATCAGTACTTTTTTTTCCCCTCTTCTTCTCCATTAGCACTCAAGGAAGAATGGGCTGAGAGCTGGGTATGGTGACGCACATTTGTCACCCCAGCACTTAGCGGGCTGAGGCAGGATTGCTCTGAGCTCTGAGTTCAAGGCCAGCCTAGGATACATAGTGAGTTCAAGGTGAGCCTGAACTATATAGTGAGACCCTAACAAAACAAAACAAAACAAAACAAAACAAAACAAAACAACACTGATCCTCTCCAGCAAAAAATAAAGGTCCTTTTATTGATTAATTGAGACATGGCCTCATTATGTAGTTCAGGCTGGCCTCAAACTTGGGGTAATTCTCCTGCCTCAGCCTCCCAAGTGTTAGAATTACAGATGTTCAGCTGCCATGCATGGCTTTAGTTTTTTTTTTTTTTTTTGTACCAGGGATCGAACTCATGAATGTGAGTTTGCAAGGTAGGCGCTTATGCCACTGAGCTAAATCCCTGGCCTTGGCTTTAGTTTTTAAGAAACAAGGTCTTGCTGTGTTTCCCAAACTGGTCCCAAATTCCTAGCCTCAAGCAATCCTGCTTCAGCCCCCAGTAGCTAAGATTACTGGTGTATATCAGACTAGTGGGTTTGTTTTTGATTATTTTGGTACTGGGGATATAACCCACAGCTTTCAGACTGGGCAACACCCTCAGACCTTTTTGATTTTGAGATCTGGTCTCATTAACTTGCCTAGGCTGGCCTCAAATTTACAATCTTCCTGCCTCAGTCTCAAGAGTGCTAGCATCACAGGCTTGTACAACACTCAGTTGGAAGATTTTTTTTTTTTTTT
Source organism: Dolichotis patagonum (assembly GCA_004027295.1). Classification (NCBI taxonomy): domain Eukaryota; kingdom Metazoa; phylum Chordata; class Mammalia; order Rodentia; family Caviidae; genus Dolichotis; species Dolichotis patagonum. Next base: position 25,388 of record PVJX010005139.1, read on the forward strand.
GAAGAGTCACAAAAAGACCAACCAAGAAACTGTACCAGAAATTATAAATTACTTTGCCTCAAAGGACTGCACAGCCAGGGGCACAGCCAAGCATTGGTAGCAGTGTGCCTGTAACCTTATTCTCCCAGTGCTACAGGGTAACCTGTAGCCAGGTTCCTCCAGCAGATCCAGGCTTCTCCAGCATGTAAATCCATGTTGTACCCAGTGGAGCAGCAGGGAGCAGAACTTCATCACCACTGGTATGGGGAACCACCCAGAGGACTCTCCTTGACCCTCCCTAACAAGATAAGCAACTCTCTCCATTGTGAATAAACCTGGCCCTGTCTCCATGTATTGATCTGTACAGAGGTGGCTGGGCTCTGTCTTTGTCCCTTCTACTGGCTTTAAGCAATGTAAACTGGGATGGCTGAGGAGCAGATGTGTAATCTCTGAAGCAAAGAGACAGTTCAGTATTACTCCACCCAGTGAGTACCAAACATGTGGCTGAGCCAGGCGGGATATAGAGAGCTGTGTTCCACGCTGTCAGCTGGGACTGAGCCTTGAGAAAGAGGCTATCACTTCCCAGGGCAAACAGGATTGTACATCAGTTGCTTACACCTTTATTTTTTTGGTACTGGGGATCAAACTCATGACCTTGTGCTTAGCAGGCACGCCCTTACACTGCTGAGCTAAATCCCCGGCCCAGGATTGTACATCAGAACCAAAGCACCAACCCCAGATCGATCATTAAATGCAACGTTAAATGTTGTGTTACGCAGATTGCGCTGCGTTTCTTGCCCTCTGCTTACCGCAGAGGTGATCTCAGACCTCCCATCTAGCGCAGCTCATGGTAGTCACACAGCAGTCACTTATTTCCCTCCACTTTCACTGTCACTCATCCCCAAGCCACTCCCCTCATGAAGGATTAATAAAACCCAGGCTGGACTCTGGGTCGGGGCCTTTGTTCTGGTGAACACCATCTTGGCTGGACTTAGGACTCCTTGGCTCCCCACAACTGTATATATGTCTTAGTGTCTTTCTTCTCGCTGTGGGTTGCACTGGAAGTGGTATGTTGGAATTAACTCACTAGAATTCCAGTAACTTCTCCATGGGATTACAAACATAAACCTTCCTGGACTGAGATGAGGATAGGAAAGGGCTCTCTATACACTGGGAAGCGACCAGTGCCCACCCCACCCTCCTTGCTCCCCTTACCTGTGAACTGTCCGACCTGCGTTGAGAAGGAGCTTTGTGTTGGGTCTTGGTACTGGGGCGGTGGTCGGGTCAGATGGCGCTGATACTGCTGCTTCTCCTAGTGGATGGCAAGAACAAAGGAAACCAAAGCAATGTCCAAGCTTGCTACTCACACAGAACTCCTATGGGAATAATGCTGGTGATCTCATTTTGACTTTTTAAATAGTTTGAAACAGTTAAATAGTTAAATAGTTTGAAACAGTTAAATAGTTAAATAGTTTGAAACAAGGATAGGGCAAATAAGGAGCACTGAATTAAAAAAAAAAAAGAGGTGCATTAGTTTTTCAAATATGGGAGGGCAACCAGACACAGTAGTGCATGCTTGTATTTGCTGCACTGGGGAGGCTGAGGCAGGATGATGGCAAGTTATAGCTCAGCCTGGGCAAACTAGCAACTTAGTGAGCAACCCTGTCTAAGGGCTGGGGATTTAGCTCAGTTGTGAGTTCAATCCCTGGTACCAAAGGGAGGGGGGAATGCAACAGCAACCCTGTCTCAAAATGAAGAAGAAGATGAGGAACATGAGAAAGAAGAGGAAAAGGAAGAGAACTAAGAAGAGGAAGGGCTGGGTCTTAAACACCTCTGTCAAATGCCCAAACAGGCAAATTGACAGAAACTGAGTAAATCAGAGGCTGTCGCTGAGGAGTAGGAGACAGACAGTGACTGCTCATGGGTCAGGGTTCTCAGATGATAATGTTCTAAAATGACTGTGCTGATGATTGCACAACTCTGCAAATATATGAACACCAATGAATTCCACAGTTCATTTTAATTTCACTTAATTTATTTTTTGGAGACAGGGCCCTCCTACGTAGTCCAGGTTGGTGTTGAACTCATGGCGATCCTCCTGCCACGAGTCTCCTGAGTGCTGGGATTACAGGGGTATGCCACCATGTCTGGCTTGAATTCTACAGTTTAAATGTGCAAAACTGTGTTATGAAGTTCATTCTAATAAAGAATTTTTTTTTTAAACTTAATCTTTTTTTTTTTTTAATTGGTACCAGGGATCGAACTCACGACTGCTTGCTTGTGAGGCAGGCACTTATACCGCTGAGCTAAATCCCCAGCCCTAAAGTAGTTATTTTTAAAAAACAGGTACAAGCACAGTGGCACAGTTGCAATCTCAGCTACTTAGTAGTGTAAATAAGACAGGAGGGTCACAAGTTCAAGGCCAGCCTAGGCAATTTAATGAGCCTGTCTCCAAATAAAAATAAGAAAGTCAGAAGCTCTGTGTGGTGGCGCACACCTGTAATTGCAGCACCTGGAAGGCCAAAGCACGAGAACCACCGTGGGTTTGAGGCCAGCCTCAGGTACATGAGGGAGTTCAAGACCAGCCTGCACTACACAACGAGACCCTGTTTTAAAAAAGCCAAATCCAATAAACGAACAGAAAAGATCAGGGATGTAACTCAGTGCAAGGCCCTGGGTTCGGGCTTCCATTTTTGGCAGCACTGGTGACAGAGCCCAAGGCCTTGTCACTGAACCCAGCTCCACTACCCGGGTTGGGTTAGGGGGGGAAGAGGATCAAAGCACCCCCTCTGCACTTGCTGACACAGCCTCGCACAGCCACAGGCAGAGCCTGCATGGCCCTTCCCACCTCCCCTCTTCACCTGCTCTGCCAGGAGCTGCTGCTGCTGCTGCCTCTGCAGGAACTGCTGCTGGTGCTGCTGCTGCTGCAAATGCTTCTGCTGCTGCTCCCTCTGCTTCTGCTGATCTAAAAGCAGCTGATGCTGCTTCATGACAGCTGCTTGCTGCTGGCTGCTGAGATATGGGGTGCTGTTGTGCGTGGCGGCCATGGACACAGCAGGTGGCTGGGTCCCGACACCGGTAGCCTGGGCTGGCACAGGGACACTGGCAGGATTCTGCTCCTGTCAACACAGAGGAAGGGAGCTAGAGTGGGTAGGATGAGAAGCATCGGAGCCCTTGGAGGCCACAAGAGCTCCATGTGGAGAGCGCTGGCTCGAGGCTCCCTCTGAGCTGGGCCTCTTATCCCCAAGGACTCCAGCAGACTGGGTAGAGACCAAATGCCAGGCTGCCTTCCAACACCCAAACAAGCAAACACTCGACCAGCGCCAGCTCTGCTCCCTCACGGGTGGCCACAGGCTGCCGTATCATTTCAACATCACTACTTATACTCATAAGAAAAGGACAAAATGTAAAACAGGAAAAAGGCCGGTAACAATTATTAAACAAGTTCAACTTTTTGAGCTCCTTTTCAGCTCTGGCTAATTTGTATATGTAATCCTCATGAGACTCTTTTTTGAGGGCTAGGCTCTCACTCTGCAGTTTAGGCTTGCCTAGAACTCACTTTGTAGCCCAGGTTGGCCTCAACCTCAGTGACCCTTCTGCCTCAGCCTTGTGGAGTGCTGGGATTACAAGTGTGCACCACCACACCCAGCCCCTCATGAGAGTTCAGCGGTATAATTTCTTCTTCTTTTCTTTTTCTTTTTTCTTTTTTGAGACAGTCTCACTATGTAGTTCAGGCTGGCTTTGAACTCATGGTGTTACTCTTACCTCAGCCTTCTGAGTGTTGGGATTAAGGAATGTGCTATCACCCACATTGTTCTGATTTTTCAGATGGGGCCTCACTATATGTCCCAAGCTGAACTTGAACCCAAGAGCCTCCTGCTTCAGCCTCCTAATAGGTGTGACTACAGGCATGTGCCACTGCACCCAGTTCAAAAGATTCTGAACAATATGAAGGGTAGCAAAAAAGCAAAACTTCTAAAATATACATTAAATGTGATCCTTTAAAAAGGCACAGGCATGGCTGGGGATCTAGCTCAGCGGCATAAGTGCCTACCTGGCAAGTGTGAGGCTGTGAGTTTGGTCCCTTGTACAATAAAAAAACAAAACAAAACAAAACGAAACAACCCAAAAAACAAAAAAGCCACAGGCACAGATGACTTTAAATTATGAGGCATGACAGAGACAGTAGGTTGAATGCAGGTGATTCCTCTAATGCTCCTGCAGTTAAAATCAACTTGCACTAGGCAATTCTACCCTTTCATTAGAAATTAACTTGGATTCATTTAATGTTTTCACTCCCAAAGGAATCAAAGGATGATGGTGGCTGCTTTCTTCTCCCTCCGTTCCACACCTGCCTTGGCCCACTGTACTTCCAGTGCAGTACATAACTTCATGAGTGTCTGCAGCAGAATAACGCAAAGTGAGCTGCACACTTACCTGGCCAGGTGGAACCAGTGACCGGAAGGGTATATTTCCTGGCTTTGGTTTCATTAAAAACAAGGGGTTTTGCTCATTATTCAGATGAGGCAGCTGCTGGGGAAGATAAGCCATCAGGGCTGGCTTGCTCTGGCCAGAGCCGGGGCTGCTTTGCCCACAGTCCGCTTTGTAATGAGACAGGGGTTTGGTATTGCCATAGTCCAACACTGATCCTTGGCTATTCACGGAGTTCTGACCTAAGTTAGTCGGTGGCTGGTGACTCAGCAGGTTCGAGTGGCCAGGCTGGAGGAAGGGGCCTCCGGGCCGAGGGGAGCTCTTGCTCACTCCAGGCATCATTAGCAGCTGGGAGCTGGGGAAGTCCTGCTTGTAGCCGGCGGGACTGGCAGGCTTCTCCACAGGGTAAGGGACATCCAAAGGGCTGTGGGAGGGCCCTGTCTGCTGCCATGCAGGCATCTGGCCTGGGGCCGGGGTGGCCTGTGCTGTGTTCTGGAGCATCTGCTCGCGCTTCTGCTTGGCAGCAATCTGCTGGAGCTGGTGGGCAGAGGACAGCTCAGGTGCCCCTCCTGGGCCCTGGCCAGACAGTACCACACCTGCAAGGGCTCTCGGCACACTCTGGGCCTGGGCTGACGCCGGCATCAGGTTTGGACTGGGGTTGTCCGCCCCAGGCTGACCAGAGGTGTGGAACAAGGTCTGAGAGCCCCCAAGGCTGGGGGAATCCGTGCTCACAGATGCAGATGAAGGTCCCAGGAAGGTCTGTCCTGCAGACCCAGCCCTTACCTGGGGAGAGCCTAGCTGTTCCTGCTCAAAGGCTGCCGGAGAGAATTCTGTCTTAATGTTAATGTCTTGGGACAAGGGTGTTTGTGTGGCAGAACCAGACGGCTCTGGGTCCTTTTTCTCTTCAAAGTCCTCGGTAAACAGGTCCTTCATGTCTTCGTCAGGCACAGACCTGTTCAGCTCCTCGATGAGCTCCTTCCATTCCTGCTCGTTGAGGTTGAGGTCCGGCATGAGGTTGCTCTGTGAGATGGAGCCTCCAGCCCCAGCGATCATGCACGGCAGGTCATCCACAGGCTCTTGCTTCAGCTCCTTGCTCAGGCTCAGAGCAAAGGCCTCACCAGTATTACCGCATCCATTCAGGTGGAGGCCAGGGTCAGCCAGACACTTTTTGTGGATGGCATCGAGCCCCAGGGAGTGCTTCCCAACGGACTGCAGGGCCTCTCCTGCAGAGGGCTTGTCAGGGGGTGGCCCGAGGGGCGAGGCAGGAGGCATCCCGTTGGCAGACAGGGCCACGCCCAGAGAGGCCTCACGCCGTGTCTTCTTATGTCCAGAAAAGAGGTCTCCATAGCCATTCTGTTGCTCGCCATTCTGAGGGGAGGTGGTGCTGTCAAGATTCCTTTTCACTGTATCATGAAGAAGCTGGAAAACATTGAAAAGGGAGACTTGAGCACATAACCTAACCTCTGAGGCTCCTTCTGCTTCCAACAGTTACTTAAACCGGGACCTGCATCCTTGCATGCTCTCTGGGGCTCCACCTCACCCTAGGACTGTCCCATCACCAGGTCTGGGTCTGGTTGGTCCCAATCAAACGTCAAGCTCGGCTGGGGAAAAATGTATCAGACCCTGGACTTCTGCAGCTCTCTCTGTTTTGCACGATACAAGCGGATGCTTCCTAACATCTAGTTGTAGAGTTTGTTTAGAAACGGAGCTAAGCAAAGAGCCAGGGGAAACACTGAAATTCTTGGGACATCGCTGGAATGAATCTTGGGCTATACCTGAGGTCAGCCACTGCCTCTTGATTTTCCACTCACAGGAACCAGTCAATGCCTTTGTGAATCCAGCCTAATACAGATTGCCTTCCCTTCCACTGAAGGAGCTCTGCCAGGGCAGGCTCTGGAACTGGACTGGTTCTTCACAGAGCACAGGGGCCTCTGCCTTTCAGCTGTTACCCCAGCCTCCCCCCACATCACCGAAGCACCTTCTAAACCCCTGCCCTGAACACTGCCCCTGGGAGCCTCGCCATGGCCCCGTGCTGGGAGGTAATCACGTCTGCCCTGGCGCTGCTGTGCTCAGCTATGCCAACTTTAACAACCTGCTCATGAGTCTGTTTGTGCCAGGGACAGGACTGAAGAACACAAAAACCAGTAAGGCAGAGCCTTCTCTTCACAGCCTCTAATCACCTAGAAAATGGGGCAAATCTGGACATGGGGGCACAGAACAAGCTGAATGTCCTATGTAAGCACTACAGCAGCAAGCAGCCTAAGCACTCAAGAGGCAGGCATTTCCTGATGAAAACACAAGTGGGGTGGATAGGAGACGAGGTGGCATCTTCGAATGTCCCCATCCTACCTTTAACTGTCAGGGTGTGACTGTCCCCTGCCAGAGGGGGCTCCAGCACCAGGCCCCAACATCCCAACCACAACCCTGTGACCCCAACTGCAGCAGGCTGCTTGGCTGCTTGGGCTGTTCCTGCAGGCGCTCAGCAGGAAGCTGTCTGCCAGACACCAGTTTCGTCCACATTGAGGCCTCTAGGCCGCATTCTACTGTTAGCATATTCCATCCCTCAGGATATCAAGCTTTTCCTGTTTTCCTTTTTTCTTCTGGTGATACTGGGGACTGAACCCAAGGCCTTCCTACCAGGCATGCATTTCACTACTGAGCTACATCTCTAGATCATTTCAAGATGTTTTATTTTGAGAGATTCTTGCAGAGCTGCCAAGGCAGTCCTGGACCTTTTGCCCCATTCTTCAGCTCCCATGGGGTGCGGGGTCTCAGGTGTGCACCACCAGCCCCGGTTCAGGCTTCTGTCTTAGCTGTGAACCCCACCCAGCTGGGGTATTCTTTCAATCCAGATAAAGGTAATTAAGTTGGTGTGGAAAAAAAATTGAAGCAATGCTGAACAATAGAACTGTAAGGCAGAGGTAATCACATAATCCTTAGACCCAATTTAAGAACAGGGCCTCTGCACAGACACAACTGCTTTGCTTCCACATATGGATTCCTGTTTCCTACTGCCACCTAGAGGCGTGCAGGGAGAGGAGAGCCACACCCCTAAAATGGATCCTCTATAAAACATAACCTTCAGGAAGTCAAATTCATCCCCATTTAACTGGTCAGAGAAAATAAAATGAGTTGCTAACATTTCTGCCTTTCCATTTTTCTTCTGTTTCACATAGCCAGGCCCCAGCTGCTCTGGAAACCCAGGAGCTCAGTTTTCCATTTTCCTGAAGGGGACGATGGAAACCTAGAGGGTCAGGCACTGGGTGAGTCAGCTGGCTGTCCCAGATTAGAAACAGGCTCCCTCTCTGCCCCAACAATTATAAAAGCTGACACACCCTTTCAATAGCCACATGCGAACAGCTGCAGACAAGTTCCAAAGAGCGATTCCATTTTGCAACAGTACTGCTTTGCAGCCAAAGGAAATACTGAGCCATTTTTGCGAACTTTTCACAAAACTCACTGGGAATGGTGTAGGTGGGCTGGGGAGTGTGGACGGTGGAGCCTCGGGCACTGTAGGGGCAGCAAAGGTGAGCAGCCTTGGAGGCTGAGCCCCAGGCATTTACAGTGGGGTGGGAAAACAGCCTGAATAGGTTAGAAATGATGTCAGAGCAAATAGCAGGTGTAGCAAGTCGCACAGGACCGGCTGCCACCTATAAACACACGCAGCCTGCGGATGTCTGCCCAGAGGTTCCTGTTCTGAGAACAGAACCATCTCAGTCAGGGGTCCAGGAGAAGCCAGTTCTGGGGCAACTCGACCCACACTCTGGTCTGCTGCAGAACAGTTCCCTGATTGGGACTGGCAAGTCAGCAAAGCAGCAGGCTGGGCTCCCTCCCACACCTGGGCTGGCTCTGGAGGGAAGGCCTTGGTCCTCTGCTACAGAGCCAGGCACCCAGCAGAAGGCAGCTGCAGGCCACTGATGCTATACCGAATTGACCTGATCTACTGTAAATCAGCACCTGCCTCCTCTCCCTACCTGCCACTAACCTCAAGAAGGGTCCCTTGCCTGTCTGAACCTCTCTTTCACCACTCACCGCTGTGATCCCAGGGTGCTGACAGTGCCTGCAGCTCCCCTGAGGAGCAGCCTGGCTGTGGAAGGCAGGAATGGTTCTGCATCAAGCCCCAGCTTCCTGCCCCTCATGTGGGCACTGGGGATTCACCCTCCCTGTGCCTCCCTCTGCTTCCACCCTTCTATCAGCCACCACTACCCAGCACCTTGGTGCTCCGTCATACAGGTCCCATCCTCACAACCTGGGAAGGGATGGGATGTGAGGAAAAGAAGGCTGGAGTGAGGAGGAGTTTCTGGAAGGTCGGCACTGTGTACAGGCTGTTAACCACAGGCCACACTTGCAGCCCACTCCTGTGTCTGTCCCTCCCTCACTTTCCCTCCACCACCTAATAACCCCACTGAACTGCCTGTGAGTTCCTTCCCCACACTGTCCTGCTTTCTTTTCTCCTTCTCTGGTTTCCTCTCCATTTCCCTTCCCCTGCTTTCCGTGGAGTGCCGAGTGCTCTCCCAGTTCCCTTGCACACCCCCTCCTTGAGGACGCTAGGCCAGAGCACCCAGGGACCAGTGCTGGCTTAGCCCGGGCCTTTCAATCCCTATCACACCCCATGGCCTCCCCATTCCTTCCTACCTGCTCCTGGTCTTCTCCTTGCCCTGAACCCTTCTGCCTGGGATCCCACCGAGTGATGCACCCTTCACACAGGTCTGTCATCACCTGGTCCTTCCCAGCACACCTGTCCTTCCCCAAGTCAGGCTGGCTTCTCCTGCTGACTCCCCAGGAAGCCCTGCTCCTGCACACCTCTGCCCTGTGGCACAGACAGCTCAGAGGAAGCTTGTCCGGGTCTGAAGTCAGGTGTCCCCTGCTCCCACCTCAGAGAAGGTCCCTGCTAAGCAGCCAGGGCCAGAGACCAAAGGCCCCTTCCTGCCTCACTCGCACCAGGCCGCAGAGACTGCCTCCGTGGTGCTCTTCAGCTTTCCTGTCTCCTTCTTACCCCTCCTTCCCTTTCTTCCTCAGTGCTGATAATGGAGCCCAAGGCCTCAGGGAGCAAGCAGGGGTGTGGGCAAGGGCTCTACCTCGGAGCTGTGTCCCAGGCCATCTCCCCACTACCTCCAATTTCCCTTGCGTGAATCACTGTAACTGCATCAAAAGCCAGTCTCATCCCAACCTGACCCCACGTGCATTCCACACCACAGCTGGGTGCTGCTCCAGAGCAAATCTAATCACCTTCCTCTTCTCTGCTCTTATTTTTTTGAGACAGAGTCTTGCTATGTAGCTCAACCTGGCCTTGAACTCATGGCAATCCTCTTGCCTCAGCCTCCCGAGTGCTGGGATTAAAGGCATGCCCCACCACACCAGGTAAAATCATAATTTTTTAAGGTGATAATTTGATTACTGACAACTTCAGCCTACCAATAGATTTGCTCTTCCTTTTCTTAAGCCTGGCCGGCACCCTGCTGTTTCTGAAGGGCTGAGTAATCACTGACCCAGTGCACCTGGTGGCCTGGCTGAGGACTACTCCTGGTTATGCAACAGGACTTACTCCCAGTTGATTCAGGGTCCCACTTACCCTTCAAAACAACTCTGGAAGACAAGGACCACTGTTCCTGTTTTACAACTGATCTAAAACTCAGAAAATTACATAAAGCTGGGCATGGTGGCATATGCTGGTAGTCAGTACTCAAGAGGCTGAGGCAGGACAATTGCTACAAGTGTGAGCCTAGCCTGAACTATGTAGTGAGACCCTGTCCCCCAAAAAAGAAAAAGAAGTCAGCTGTTTCAGGAAGGAGTTTTGCAGGTGTGGAGTCTGCTGCAGATGCCCAGCCAGTCTCCTGTATCAGAAGCACAGCTGGGTCCCAGGAAACCCTGTTTCCTTGTGTGACCCTCCAGAAAGAGGCTGTGCACAAACATGGACAGCTAAGCAGAGTGAGTCACAGTCTCAAGCTGTGCACATAAGCAGTGCCCCACCCTCTGCTGAGTGCCAGGCCCTCCATCAGGTGTCATAGCCGGAAACACAGGCCATGCCGGTGAAATCCCACACTCCTGGTCCACAACCACACTACGTGAAACTGTTAAAGAAAACAAAGCACAGGGCTGCCTGTAACAATTCTCACTTTTATGAGAATTAATAGTTTGGAAAAGTTACTGATGTAGAATTATTGGAATTAACAGTTTGGAAAAGTTACTGATGTAGAATTATTGGAATCAATAGTTTGGAAAAGTTACTGATGTAGAATGCAACAGCCCAGCATGGTGAGAGCCAAAGACCTCCATTCTTGCCGCATGGACATGCAGAACATGGGGACTTCCAAAGCAACACATTTTCCAGAGAATGCCATGGTTCCATACTTAAACACTTCCTCCCTGCCAGGTGCACTGCTGCACGCCTATAAGCCCAGCATTCTGGAGGCTGAGGCAGGAGGATCACTGTGAGTTTGAGGCCAGCCTGGGCTACACTGTGAGATCAAGACCAGCCTGAACTACATAGTGAGACCCTGTCTCAAACAGTAAGAACAACAAAACAAAACAAAACAAAACAAAACAAAACCCTCCAATTTTTTACTCTGAAATAATTATATATTAAGAGGAAATTACAAAGATAGTAAAGAGAGGCCCTATGTATCCTTTACACATCCTCCCCACCATATTTGTATTTTACAGAATTAGAGCACAATAGCACAATACTGAAGCAAGAAATCTGATAACGGGCAGACATGACAAAAGCATCCCTTTCCCCACTGAGGACCAAACCTAGGACCTTCTGCATGCTAGGTAAGTTTTCCACATCTCCAGCCTAATAGAACCTTTTAAAAAAGGTCTATTGTTTGAGGCCAACCTGGGATACATACTGAGTTCAAGGTCAGCTTGCACTACAAAGCGAGACCCTAGTACAGAGCGAAAGGAAACCCAACCCAACCCAACCCGAAGTCTATTTAAAACAGGTATGGGGGTGCATGCCTGTAATTCCAGCACTGTAAAGCCCGAAGCAGGAGTACTGCCATGAGTTTGAAGCTATCCTGGACTACACAGTGGCCAACCTGAACTACACAGCAAAACCCTATCTCAAAAAGAAAAGAAAAAAGAAAGGACAGGACAGGACAGGACAAGGAGAAAGTACCATGGAAGAAAGAAGGAGGGAAGCAGGGTGCTGTGAGGTGGCACGGACTCCCCTCAAACCAGTGTCCATCCCAAAGAGAGAAAGCATTGCAGGCTGCGAAGCAGAGGTAACTGAAAAAACAGGAGGGGGAAGAACAAGTAGTGTAATGTTCCTAAAGGGTGAGGGCACAGTGGGTACTGAAAGACAGGCAAGGAACACATCATGAGGGCCCTAAAAGGTCCCTTATAGGAGGGTCTGGAAACACATCGAACTAGAGACCACTGCAGGGCAAACTCTCACAGAAACATCAGTCAACTTCAGTAACACCAGTATTTGGTCAATTTGGTTTCATTTCTACTTAGCAGCCCCTCACAAACGTAGACGACAAATCCTACATATTGTGTAATTTAATCTACAAATACTTCTCAGTACAGTATTCTAAAATTTCTAAAAAAAAAGATCTCTCTAAAAAAACATGTGCGGGCTTGGCATGGTGGCACAGGCCTGTAATCCCCACACTCTGGAGGCTGAGGCCAACCTGTTTGCTTGGCTATGAAGTGAGTTCAAGGCCAGCCCAAACAGCACAGTGAAACCCTGTTTCAAAAAGACCAAAAAACAAAAACAAAACAAAAAAATCTACACAACAACAACAAAAATCACATTATATCACATCATTACACCTACAACTTTGTAAGTTTTTCCCCTGGTAGTAAGGATTGCAGCCAGGACCTCTGCCCTGAGCTACATCTCAAAAGCTTTTTATTTTGAGATGGGGTCTCCTGGAATCGCTAAACTACTCAGGCTGGTTTTGAACTTGCAACCTTCCTGCTTCAGTGCTCGGATCACAGGCACCTACCACCATGCTTGGTGAATGCCCTGCTTTACAAGCACCAGGATGGTAACAATGAGGGAAAGAAAAGAGGAAGCAGGGAGGGGGAGAAGGAAGGAGTGAGGGAGGGCACAAAGTTCCAGAAAACTAGCAAGGATATAGAGGAACTGCAAACTGTGTACTACCCTCTTTTTTTTTTCTTTTTTCTTTTGAGATAGGGTTTCACTACGCAGTTCAGGGTGGCCTTGAACTTTTGGTAATCTTCCTGCCTCAGCCTCCCAAGTGCTGAGATTACAGGCATGCACCACCACAATAGGCAGTACACTACCAACAGGAATATAAAATGGTGCAGCCACAGATGTGCATGTTGGCTCACACCTATAATCTCAGCGCTTTGAGAGGCTGAGGCACGAAGAGTGCAAGTTCAAAACTCAGCCTGGGAAACACAGCAAGACTCTTGTCTCCAAACAATTAACCAGGCTGGGAAATGCAGCAAAAGTGCAAAAGTCCTTGGTTCAAACCCCCGTACTGGAAAAAAAAGGGGGGGGGAGGAAAGCCAGGCATGGTGGTGCATGCCTGCAATCCCAGCACTCAGGACCCTGTCTCAAAAACACAAGAAAATGAAAGGAAGGAAGAGAAGGGAAAGGAATGGGAAAGGAAAAAGTGCAGCTGCTCTGGAATACGGTATGATGATTCTTTTATTTTAGAGACAAGGACTCTGCTATGTAATTTAGTTTGGCCTCAGACCAGAGGCCAACCTTCCTTCCTCAGCCTCTGAGGGTGGGAATTCCAGGTGTGTGCTTCCATACCAAAACCAAAACTACCCTGCGGTCCAGCTACTTCCAGGTGCACACTCCCAAGAACTGGACACTCCTCATGAAGATACCTGACCTCCAAGTTCCAAGCAGCACAGTGCACAGGGCCAAGAGGTGGGAACCAACCCACAAGTGCCCCAGTAGCTGAGCGGACACACCCTGCGTGCAAACGCAGTAGAGCACCATCAGGCCTTCTCAGGGAGCACATTCAGACTCCAAGAACCCCCACAAGTAGAATGGGACTCACTCACTGGTGGTACCTAGAGAGTAGGCGGAGACTGCCAGGGCCAAGGGGAGGAGCCTACTGCGTCACCAACAGCCTTTCCTTCAGCAAGAGCAAGGAGCTCAAGGGCCCCTACCTCGGGATCCCCGTGTGGTGGAGGGCGGGGCCTGCGCACAGGGGGCGCCCCTGGCCTTGGCCTGCATCCTCACTACTGCCCACCTGCCAAGGAAAGAGAAGAAGACCCGGCCAGATGGTATTGTGTTATGTTTCGTGTGTCTCTGACTACAACACAATCTTTCTTTTTCTTTTTTCTTTTCCTTCTTTGTGTTTCTTTTCGGTACCAGGGATCAAATCTAGGGATGTTTTATGACTGGGCTATGCCCTTTTCATTTTTTTTTATTGAGAGACAAGGTCTCACTGAACTGCCCAGACTGGCTTCAAACTTGTAATCTTCCCACCTCGGCCTCCTGAATAGGTAGGATTATGATTCTTAAAAATAACTATCATCTTCCATCCTCCATCCAAATTTCTTTTTGTCATAAATAGCTTAAAACAATTTTTTGTTTTTTGGTGCCGGGGATTGAACTCACAACCTTGTGTTGGCCAAGCAGGCACTTAGGCCACTGAGCTAAATCCCCAGCCCAAAAACAATTTATTTCTTATGAAAGATTTCAAACCCATCAAAAGTTCGGAGACCAGTACAATGATCCCTCGGATGACAAGGTAAACAGCACACAGTCAGCCACGCCTCTCACAGCCCTACCGGCTGCCTGGCGAACCTGGGCATCACATGACTTCTCCTTCAGCACTTTACCAGGTATCTTTAAAACAATCGCACTAGATAGAGGAAAGAAGAGGGGACAGAAGGAAACATTAAGATGTGCTTTGTACCTTACCAACTGCACACAATGAATGTACTTAGTATGTACTGCCAACATGTATGAGAAAAAAGTAAAAAAAAAAATTAAAAACCAGAGGAAAAAATCCCCACATCATTACAGAATGTTAAAAAACATCAAATTATTTTTGCAGTTGTTTTATTAAAATCAGTATCCAACACACTGCATGTCTTGTGCTCTTTAGCACTTCTCTCTATATATGTTTTTTCTTACTCTTTCATATGCTTTTTTTTTTGAGACAAGGTCTCACCACATAGCCCAGGCTGGCCTGGAACTCACAGCAATCCTCCTGCCTCAGCTTCCTGAGTGCTGGGATTACAGGCATGTACCACCACACTGGCACCCCCATACCTTTTATTGGTTAAAGGAGCTTGGTCATTTGACTTATAGAATTTGTTACTTCCACAGTTGGTTGATTTTATCTTCATAGTGACCTGTACAACTTTTATCCTCTGTGTTTTCTGTAAACTGGTACTTGAGGCTTGATCACATTCTGATTGGAGGGTATACATGTTCATAGGTGATGCCGTACTAAATGTCACACCCCCCAAATACTGGGAATTGCACCTGAGTATTCAGCCCTCAGCACTTTTTATTTATTGAGGCAGGCTCTCAATAAATTAATAAATTGCTTAAACTGGGCTCTAACCTGTGATCCTCCTGAGTGCTAGGATTACAATGTGAACTACCATACTCAGCTCAGATTGGGATTTTTATAAAAATTTTCAGCAATCACTGAGTGAGTAAAGGATTTCAGTGAGATTTACAGCCAGATTAAGTAGAACGCTATAGAAATTGTTTTTGAATGAGATAAGAACCTGACTATGGGTATGGGAAAGTGATGGTTTTAAAGTTAGGTAGAAGAAATTTCAGCAGGTGTTAGTGTATCTTAGGAGCAAAGGCGAAAGACCCTTTTTATGTAGTTTGGATGCACACAGAGAGAGAGAAAAAAAGCAGGGATTTCCTTGGTGGGGTGGAGGTCAAGTTCCATTTCAATTCAAAAAGGAGTTAAGAAAACAAAATAGGGCTGGGGATTTAGCTCAGTGGCTTAAGTGCTTGCCTGGTAAGCACAAAGTCATGAGTTCGATCCCCAGTACCAAAAAAAAAAAAAAACAACAAAAAAAAAACAAAATAAGTTAGTGGCTTCCCAAGTCTGAAGGAAAATGGGAGAACTGATGGGTGATGGCTAGGGAAATGTTTTATAGCCCAGCATGCCTATGATTGCAGCACTCATGAGGCTGCGGCAGGAGGATTGTTGTGAGTTCAGCCTAAACTATAAAGTGAGACTTTGTCTCAAAAAACAGACGAAGTTCTATAATTGACTGTATGGACTGTTGCACAACTCTGATACTGAAACCCACTGAACTATACCTTTAAATGAGTGAGTTGTAAGGCACATGAATGATATCTCAATAAAGTTCTTACCTAAGAAATGGGGAAGAGACTGGCTGGAAGAGGTCAGAGGAGTTTTACTTGAGAAGAACAGACTAATGCTGCCTTAAGGAACAGCAGATAATGATTTGTTGATTCCACCAGACCTCCTTGAAACTCTCACCGTCTAAATACAGTTGTGCCTTCCACAGGAGAAAGATGCACTATGAGGCCACCGAAGGTGGACACCACTGCCTTCCTGTGTCTGGGAACCAACCGCTCCCTGGACTCCCCACACAGTCTCTTACACTTATGCACCCCATCACCATCCTGTCCTGTCTTCCACTCATCTCCCTAGTCACCAAGTCCTTCCTTCCCTAGCACTCATCCTATTCCACGTGCTGTTTAGCTCGCCACTAGGCGCACATGGAGAATGCCTGGAGTGCCACCTACTCAGAAGGCTGAAGCAGGGGGTCACCTGAGCCCAGAAGTTGGAGATCAGCAGGGCAACACAGCAAGACCCTGTATCCAAGAAAAGGGTGTGCATGTGGGGGACAGCTAGAGCTTGCCTGGGGCCCGGTCTGGGTATATAACTGTTGGGTGCTCATGGCAAATTACTTAACATCTCAGGAAGCTCTGGCTCCTCCTCTGAGGAGAGGGCAGGGTGGCTGTGTGGAACCTTATTGCTTCCCCACTGCCACTTCCTGAGCACCTGGTCTCCTGATCCTCCGGTCCCCTGGTTCCGTTAGTACTGTCAGCCAGTCTCACTCCCTTTCAGCTCTGCTTTGTCAGCTCGCCACATGAGCATCCGAGTCTTCAGTCCAAGGCTCCAAGTCTGAAAGGCTGTACCTCTCTGAGCTCTCTGAGACAATGCGGCTCGTGCTCACTCCCCCCCTGACCGCCTGTGGCTGCTCTCCGGACCTGTCCTTGCCCCTGTAGGCTGCCCCTTAAATGTGGCTGCCTGCAGGGGCTTCTGCCTGATTGTGGACGGCCTCTCCCCAGTTTCTCCACACTGCAGGTCTCAGTGGTAGCCTTGCAAACAGACACAACTCAGGTGCACTGTTTTTGGTGGCAGCGGCGGTGGGGTGGTGGGGACTGAACCAGGGCCTTGCACATGCGGTATTACACACCACACCCTGGAGCCATGCCCTGGGCCAGTGCACATTTCTTGCATCTTCTTTTCTGATGCCCCAGGCTCTCTCCTCCGCTCTGGACTTCCCTCTGAGTATAAACTCAGAATGTCCATGGAAGACAGAGAGGATTCACTCCCGGGCGGGGTAGGCTCGGTTCCCAGCCTCCCCCGCCCAGCCACCCTTCACTCTTACTGCTCCCCGACTAAAGGCCCAACCCAGTCTTTGTCCTCTTGGCTGACTGGGCACCAGTTCTGTCTTCTGTCTTCAGATTCCCCATTATTTTTTTTTAAACCTACATTATTGAAATAATTCCGCGTCATTTTTAGTGGGAGTGCGGGGTGGTCGTGGTAATAGGGACTGAACCAAGGGCTTTTGCACAGAGCTACCCTCCTAACATTTTTGTTCTTGGGGTGTGGGTACAACAGCCTCACTAAATTGCCCAAGCTGGGCTTGGACTTGTGATCCTCAGAGGCCATGTAGTGCCACATCTGGCTTCATGCTGGTTTCGATCTCTCTTCGTTCTCTTCACTCTGATGGCACTCACCATTTGTATTACCAGCACGATCTCTATAAAACATGCCTCAGAACCACTTGAAGTTCC
The DNA here is from genome assembly GCA_004027295.1 of Dolichotis patagonum. Lineage (NCBI taxonomy): Eukaryota > Metazoa > Chordata > Mammalia > Rodentia > Caviidae > Dolichotis > Dolichotis patagonum. The sequence goes on from PVJX010005139.1 coordinate 42,768, forward strand.
CTCTTATTTCTCCGTCACTGACAGATAAAGTTCAAATTCCTTCACCTGCCACAAGGACCTGTTTGATCCGATCCCAATTAACTTCTCTGTGCAGTCCCAGACATTCCCTTGAGGCTCTACCCTAAACTAAGCTACTTTCAGAGCTGAGAATCTACCCCAGCCTAGCCACCTCTATTAATCTTTTAAGGTTTAGGTCAAACATCAAGCCAGTCATATTTTTACTATGACCACTTATCCCACAACTGATCAAATTTCTCGCACTACCCCGAATGTTCTAACAATACTCTGAACACAATACCAGCACTCCACAGGATGCGAAAGACTCCTGTCACGTTGTGAACACTTACTGGCGTTTCTCTGCATCCCTCCCCATCCCTGCAGGAAAGGCACTGCAGGAGCCAGCCCTCCAGCTTTCACAAGGATTGTCTTTCTAGCTCACTCATCCTCAGCCGCTTCCCTCCCAGCCCTCACCAGAGGCAGTGCTAGCTCACTTAACCTTTACAACCTAAAGCTGATGCTGTGCTACGAGCTCATTCTGTCCTGTGTCAGGACGTCAACACTGACTGACAGCAGCCTTTCATAGTGCCTCTCCCCTCACAGCATCTTCTCACTACTCTTTTACGACCCTTCAGCTACACCCTTTAATTCCCTGGCCTACAGCACCTGGGACTTTCCCCTTCAAATGCTTCCCCTCTGCATTCAACAATGACTTCACTTGTTTTGTTCTAGGGCAGTGGTTCTCAAAGTGTGGCCCAACTGGGAATATTCTCAGGCATCTTTGACCCACTGAGTCAGCAACTGTGTAGGGCCCAGGAAGGTCTTCCACGCTCTCCCCACAACTGCTGACAGCAGAATCACCACTGCTGTGGCGGTTTCTTTTGAGCTTATGTCTGATTTCACAGCCTACTTTTTTTTTCCTTTTGTGATGCTGCGGTTTGAACCTAGGGCCTTGCACATACTAGGGAAGTAAGTGATCGGTAGATCACTTACTAAGCTGCACCCCAACTCTGATTTCACATTCATACACACATACACACACACACACACACACACACACACACACACACACACACACACACATATATATATATACACATTCCCCTGGACCCTTGCTACCAGCTCCCCTAAGCGTATATCACCCACTCAGTGGGCGAGAGCCCGGACCATCTGCTGACTTCTCTCCTGATGACCTGGGTGCCCTATTCCCCTCACAGAGAAGGCAACTGAAACTCAGAGCACAAATGACTCGTCCCAGGGGACCTGGGAGTTAAGTTCAGCAATTCTATCATAAACTGAAAAAAAAAAAAAATCTTCAAATATTATCAAATACAGGGGATAATAAAAATGGTAAAGGGCTGGGGCTATAGCTAAGTGGCACAGTGCCTGCTTGGCAAGCATGAGATCGTGAGTTCAATCCCCAGTACAAAAAAAAAGAAAAAAAAAATGGTACTAAAGACATCAAGGTAGACTGAATTAACTGAGTAGTGAACAAAGAAAGCAGACTACCAGAGGCCAGACAGAAAGTGTGGGCAGGGTCTCCCGCCCCCTTCCCTCTGTAAGAAAAAGAGCATGTGGGAGTCAGGTGTATGAATACAGCTGCTGCAAGGACAGCCTCTGGTCTTGAGACTGGGGTGACACGAGACAAGAGTTCCACAAATGAAACACAACATTAACAAGTGTCTATTAAGGGCAATATATAGTACAAATCTGCCTGTACCTGTACAGCACCATGTAGCAGAAATATGTCAGCCATAAACCTGAGCCAAATGCAGATGTAATGACTGAAAAACACAGTGAATATTTAAATTTTTAAAAATCCTTACAGGGAAAGGCATATTATCATTACCTCCCCTCGATGTGAACATACTCATTCCACCACTCCTTTACTTTCTGAAGTAGTTCTGGAAGTGCTCCTTTGTCAGTGTCTTTAGCTGCACTGTCATGGCTACCTTTAAGTCCTGAGTTAATTCAAAATATTCCCTTTTCATGGTCATTTGAATTAGGTAAAAAAAAGCCAGAAATCGCAAGGGTTGGATCTGGTGAATATGGTGGATGAGGTCACACCATGTTTTAGGAGCCTGCTTTTCAGCTGGATGGTACGTGGCAACAGCACTTACTGTCATTTGTTTTAATCATATCTCCTAAATATACTCACAAAAGAGGACTCCCAGAACTACTTCAGAAAGTGGCAAGAGAGATGGGACAAGCAAATTTGAAGCAAGAGAGAATATTCTGAGGGGGGTTAATAGCAGTACGTCTTTTTTTTGGGGGGGGGTACCGGGGATTGAACTCACAACCTCACGCTCGCCAGGTAAGCTCTTATGCCACTGAGCTAAATCCCCGGCCCAGTATGTATTTTAATGTAATTATTTTTTTAAAAAAATTTAAACACCATGTATTTCAATCATACCTTATTACTTTAAATTTTCTAGTAGTCACCTTAAAAATATACAACTGAAGCTGACTTTATTAATATATCTGATTTAATCCAGTGTTTTATTATTTTAGCATGTAATAAATATTGAAAAGCAGAGTTGGGGATTTAGCTCAGCGGCAAAAGCACTTGCCTGGCAAGCGTGAGGTTGTGAGTTTGATCCCCAGTACAAAACAAACAAAAAAAACTCACTATGAAAAGCAGAGTTTTCCTGGCATTAAGTTTTTAGAATCAGTATGTATTTTTACACATTTAGCATAAATCATTCTGGACTACACACACTTCAAGTGCGTAAGATTCCTACCTACCTGGCTCCTGTTAAGCAGTGTAACTTTTTTTTTTAGGGAGGTGGTACTGGGGATCGAACTCATGACCTTGAGCTTACCCGGGCAAGTGCTTGAGCCAGTGAGCTAAATCCCTGGCTCTTAAGCAGTATAACTTTAGAAACTAGCCCAGGGTTGGGCATGTTGGCCCACCATTGGAATCCCAGTACTCGGGAGGCTGAGGCAAGGGACTGCCATGGGTTCAAGACCAGCCTAGGCTGCATACTGAGTTCAAGGCCAGGTTGAGTACATAGCAAGACCTTGTCTCAAAAAAAAAAAAAACAAGATGACCCAACAACCACACAAGCCTTAGACTCAAGTTTTCAGGACAGCATTGAAGGCACCAAGAGAATACTCCAAAACCTTGATGTGTGTTTCAGGTTCCTTACTGTGAACACAGCAGGCACCCTTGCATCCCGTGCAACTGTTTCCTTACAGAAACACCCAACCTGTGCCTCCTTTCTCGTGCTAGCAAACTCCTCCTGCAGCAGAAGTCCAAGGAGAGCTAACTGAGCCAGTCACCGTTTAGACCTGAGGGCACCCCGGGAACAAAACAGACACAACCCATGGCTCTCGGAAGGCCTACACCTAGTTGACAGCACTCCTGAGAAAACAAAGCTCAGCAACAAGCAGTGTGTACGATGCATGATCTCAGACAGGGAGCTCGGGAAAGGCCTCCTTGGCAGTGGGATCTGAGCAGGGGTCTGCAGACCAGTGAGCGGCCTGTGCCAACACCCTCAGGAGATTGGGGACCAGCAGCCATAGGCCAGCTGCTGTGTGCTCACCAGCAAGGAGGCAGTGTGACCGAGTGGAGAGAATGGGAGCAGGGAGCATGGAGAGACAGAGCTGGACTGCAGAGCGCTGTGTGAGCCCTGGGTAAGGTGGGAACTCTGGGAACTCTGTTCAGGGGTCTGAGCAGAAGAAGATCATTCCACCCCACGGGAGGGCCAGGGTTAACTTGGGAGACCAAGGAGGAGGCAGCAATCCAGGCTAAAGAGCTGATGGCTCGGGCCAGGGTGGTAGTGCCAGTGGTGGTAAGAAGTGGTCAGACACTGGCTGTGTGCACTGAAGCTGGAACCAGCAAGGTGTGTTGATGGATGGGCTGTGGGGCTGACCTAAGGATTCCAGTAGGCTTGGCAGAGTGGAGTGAGACAGCAGGCGGCAGTAGACAGTGGCAGAGGTCAGCCGGCTGCATCATCCCAAAGAGGTTGTGGGTGTGTGGGGGTAAGGATGGAGGTAGGCAAGAGTTGGGTGCGTGTAATCCCAGCATGAGAGGCTGAGGTGGGAGGATCTCTATGGGTTACGGGCCAGCCTGGGTTACACAGTGAGTTCAAGGCCAGCCTGAAAGACACAAGACCCCGTCTCAACAAAAACAAAAAGGATGGAGGCAGGCAGAGACGTGGTTTAGCTAGGAACAGAGGGAGTTCTGTGGGCAGCCCTGGGCACTCAACAGCAGAGAGCACGCAGTGCTCATGCTGAAGTCTTCCTCAGATTCCGCAGTGACTACTTGGTGTGCCAAGGCTCTCCCCCAGTACACACGGCTTTTTAAGCCATCCTCCAGCATGAGACACTAAAACACAGCTCCCTGGGGACCAGGCTGACTTTCCTAACCTTCACTCGCCTCTCTTTCTAGGACTCAGTGTGGAACCTGACTTGTCCTCACTGTCCAGCAAACAGGCCCAAGTCTGCTTTTCGGCTGAAACCATGCAGTCTGTCACCCAGAAAAAACCCTCAGTTGTTTGGGTCTTCTGGCAAAGCTCACAACCTGATTACAGAGGTAATCAGGGGGTTAGAAACAGGGAGAAAATAGACAAACATTAAAAAAAGAAATCTCCTAAACCAACAAGAATTTTTCTTTCTTTTTTTTTGGGGGGGGGTACTGGGGACTGAATCCAGGGTCATTTGCACAGTGCAATATCCCTAGACCTTTTAAAATTTTGAGATAGGCTCTTGTAGGTTGCTAAGTTGCCTTGGCTGGGCTCAAACTTTCAATTTTCCTGCCTCAGCCTTTCAGAGAGCTGAGATTGCAGGTATTCGCCATGATGCCCAGCCAAAAATCACCATCCATGAAGCACTTCTGTGCTAGGCAGAACTCTGCAAAACAAGTATTGCCATCATTTGACAGGGACAGAAACTAAGGCTTGGAGAACACAAGCAGGGTCAAGAGCGGGAAAGTCAGCGATCCCTGGAGCTCAGAAGCAATGAGGGGTGGGTGCGTGTGTGCATGGTGGAGTGAGAAGTGACAGCTGCTCATACCTTGGAGAGAGACTACATGCGGGGTGGGGTATGAGCTGGGACACCCACCTGCAGCCTCACAGGTGCTAGGGATGCTCCATGTCTGTTACAGAGAAAACCAAGAGAGTTGGAAGAACACACAGCAGTTCAGCTCTCCACATAGTAACTTACGAAAACTGTCTGCATGGGCTCAGGTAGCATCAGAGCCCAAGCTAAGGAATGGATTCTACACTTTGCCTGATGAAAAGTAGTGAGGAAAACTTATCCTTTCTTCAGCTGAAACAGGAACTACAGGTAGATCAGTGCATTAACTGTGTGTCCGAGACAGGTCTTCAACAGGCCATGCCTGGCAGATTTGGAGCTGTGGGTTACTTCTGGTCTCATGTCACCCTCACTGCTCTTCTGCAGCTACCCTAGTAAACGTCACTAGCGTATCCGATACACACAGGGCCCAAACAAATGTCTCAGCAGCCCCTAGTGTGGCAAGGGCTCCCCAGAAGAGACTCAGCAAGTGGAATCTCAAAACTCAAGAAATACTTTGTGTGTGTGTGGTACTAGGAACTGAACTCAGAGCAGAACTGAAACCACCTAGAAAGGTAAAAAGCGCTCTCTCAGCCTTCCTTGCCTTTGCTTAGAATCTACATTTTAACAAGATCTCCCTGGCTCCTCTGTATTTATGTCTAAGGTGCACTCAGAATTCCCTGCACCCTCTCTCTTCATCTTCTGATAATCAACATCCTGGCGATGAGTTAACTGCCTTTCTTCATATTTCTATCCATCCCCAAACAGTCCACTGCCTAGTTTTGAGTACGTAGAACAAGCACACTCTAGGAACATGGAGAGGGCAGCCTGACCCCGCTGGGCGCAGGGACCTGGGGAGGTGGGGGGATGGGTCTTCAGGTCACATCTGACTTGCTCTCCTTGAGGAGTAGCCCTGGCCCCTTCCAGGGGAAGTCTGGGTGAGGTCTCCACAGGGGCTCGGGAGACCCAGGGCTCAGCACAGCCAGACACCTGGCAGGCCTAGGCTGCAGAGTGGGCACTGGGCTGGCAGCAGAAGTACGGCGGACAGAGGGAGGGAGGGATGAAGGGAAGGAAGGGGAGCTCTGTCCCTTCTGCTTCCGAGCGCGCACCGCACCATGGCCGCCTCCTGTTCTGCTCCGGGAAGAAGCTGAGGGCTGCTGAGTGGTGTGTGTGTCCTTAGCACATGGTCAGCACCCGCCAGGGTCATCCCCACCATGAAGGTCCCCTCCTGGGTTACATGTGGTGTGGCTCAGGGGTCCCCACGCCTGGGGCAGAGCCATCCTGCATACCCCATGGGGTTCCCTGGTTGTCTCTTGTGTGTAGGTTTCCTGCATTCATGTCTCATTTTTCTCTTGATTGTAATCTTTCAACTTGGTGGAACATTTTCTAGTACTGTCAGTCTCTCTCCCCCTCCTTTACTCTCCTCTTTTCTGTATTTTTGAGCTAAGGCCTTGCTAAGTACTCCAGTATGGCACTGAACTTGCTATGTAGTACAGGCTTGCCTCAAATTTACAATTCCTGCCTCAGTCTGCCCAGTGTTGGTTTAGCTGTCACATATGAGAAGACATATGTGACAGCTAAAGTTTTTAAACATTTAATCTCTGAAAAGGACAACCAGTATTCATTCTTGTTCCATACTTTGGCTAAGCATAGAACTGTAAGTTGCTAATCATGTTTCCTTTAGAATATCCTTCTCTGCCATATACTGGAGATGGAACCCAGAGTCTCATGCATGCTAAACAAGCACTCGACCACGAAGCCACATTCCCAGCCCTTTAAACATTTTTGAGATGGATCTTACTCCATTACCCAGCATCTTGAATCTGTGATCCTTCCACCTCCCAGGTAAATGGGGTTACAGCCATGTGCCCCATATAAAGCTTCTTTCAGATTGTGTGTGTGTGTGTGTGTGTGTGTGTGTGTGTCTTTTTGAGATAGAGTCTCACTATGCAGTTCAGGCTGGCACAGAGCTCACTTTGTAGCCCACACTGGTTTTGAACTCACAACGATCCACCTGCCTCAGCTTCCCAAATGCTGGAATTACAGGTGTGCGCCACCACACCCAGCTTTCTTTCAGAATTTTGAAGGCGCAGTTTCAAATGTCTTGTTTCCTATGTTGCCACTGTGAATCCAATGACATTCTGAGTTTTTCTCTCTCTTCTTATTATTTTTTTGCTTGTCTTTTTGAGACAAGACTATACAGTTCAGGCTGGCCTCCCACCCAGTGGTTGTCCTGCCTCAGCTTCTCTAGTGTTGGGATTTCAGGTGTGTGCCACCACACCTGGCTGACACTCTTTTCACCTGCAGTCTAGCTAAGCACCCCCAGGCTTCGAGGCTTCTGTTTAACCTTGTGTTCCAGATCTCCATGCTGCCTGGGCTGAACACAGTCACACCCTTCTGACCTGGAAACCCATGCCGTTCTGTTCTCAAACCATCATTTTCTACCTACATATTTTATTATTCAGAAATACTAGAACTCTTGCACTGATCCTCCAATTTTCTTTTCTTTTGCACCTGTTGTCCCTCCCCCCAAACTTTTCTGTAAAAAAAAAAAAAAAAAAAAACACAGCCAGATGTGGTATATGCCTGTCATCCCAGCTACTCAGGAGGCTGAGGCAGGAGGATTGGGAATTTGAGGCCAGCTTGGGCAATTTAGTGAAATAAATGGCAAAAACACAGAGGGCCTGGAATGCAGCTCCGGAGGGGTGCTGGTGGCAAAAGGCCCTGAGCCTTCCTCCTCAGTTGCAGCTGGCCTCTCCTGCAGTGCTGCATGCTGGCTACCTTCTCCTGCTCTGTCACCCCCTTCTCCTGCTCTGTCGCTCAGAGCTGCTCCAGAGGGTGCAGTGGGAAGGGGCTGACAGCACTCTCTCCATTTGCTGGCAGCCTCCTCTGTGGTCCTAATGTAACAATACGACTAATCCTTTTTGCTTCCTGCTTCACAGCTGAATTATTACTGTTTTCTGCAGTACTGGGATTGAAACCTGGGCCTGCCCAGAGCTATAACCCCAGCCCAGCCTCTCTTCATTTTGAGACATGGTCTCACTAAATTTCCCAGATTAAGCTTGAATTTGAGATCCTCCTGCCTCAGCCTTCCAGAATACTGGGATTAGAGGCATTCATCATCATCCCTAGGTAATGGAAGAACTCTGTAAATTCCTTTTTTCATCTGTGGCTTCATCTTTCAGGTCCTGGTATAATCCCCTCTGACAATAAACACAAACTTAGCAGGCCTTGGAGACAGGCTGCCTGGTGGGATGCTCAGAGCCAGCACCACCGCCAGTCCTCATGCATGGCCTGCATCCTCTTGTGCCAACTGTTCTGCTTTACTTTTTGGTGAATTTTATGTTTTATTTCCAAACATGTACTTCATATTTTTATAAACTTTCAAAGACTGCCTTCTCTGAACCCTAAAAATTCTTGTTCTAGAGATAAGATACACTATATTCTCCTAATTTTCAAATTAGCATTTCATTGGCCAAAGCAGGTCACATGGTCACGTCCCAAGTCAAGGGATGAGACTGCACACTCTGGTCCTAGGAGCCACAACATGGGTGCAGATGCACAACTTGGGCAGGAACAAAGACCTGAGACCACCATCTAAGCGGTGAAGGGCGATGACACTTGACTTAATTGTGACTCATTGAGCAGCAATAAAAAGTAAGAGTTAATGAAGAGCCGGGTTGCATGCCTGGAATCACAGCTACTTGTGGGCTCTGAGGCTTGAGGGGCGACTTAGTGACATCACATTTCCAACTAAAATAAAAGCCATAGTGATGTGATTCACCCATAGAGCACTTGCCTAGATGCATGAAGCCCTGGGTTTGAGCCCCATTACTAGCCCCCTCAAAAAAAAAACAAAAACTAAAACAAACAAAAAAAAAACCAGGCAAGCCACAAGGGTGACCTTGCTTCGGATGTACATATAACCCTCTGCCAGGGAATGTCTAACTGTGAATCACAGGTCTGTACTAAATAAAAGCTTAACCAGCGATTTATTTCTTTAAATAAAAACTGTAATTTATGAGTTCTTTCCCATATATGATCTCATCTGCAGAAGATAAATGGCCAGTGGAAAGATAATGAGCTTTGGTATCAGATTTTGGTTTGAACTCTGGCTCTACCACCTACTTAGCTGCCAACTTTGGCAAGTTAACCTATGGACCCTAGGTTAGCTACATGTAAAACTGGGCAAATAACAGCTACCGTGTGAGAATGCTATAACAATTAAATGACAACAGAGACACACACATACCATAATTTTTCCTTGTTTCATATTAGGCAGAAAATAATATACATCTTTCTTTGATTTTACTTTAAAATAATTCTAATCTAATTTCAAAAGTATACTTTATTAAGAGGTCGTTACAATATTGTTAGAAAATTCAAGCTATGTGGTTTGTAAAACACTTTCTGTGCTCTAGTTTTTAAAAAATCTGTGGTCAATAACAGGCTAGGGGTGGGGTAGCTCAGTGACAGAACACATGTCTAGCATATATAAGGCCCTGGGTTTGATCCCCAGCACTGCAGGGAAAACATGAACAAAAGCACATTAAGATGTACCATTTTAAGCTTCTAAAGCCTTGGTGTCCATCCACTCTTTTGGCTTGTCTGGGCTGCACTGAGTGAAGAGGATTATCTCACGTTGCAAATAAAACATATAATTTAGTTTATGTAAATAACAAATCTATTTTAATATTAAATTATTTTTAAAAACAAGACAAGTCCAAATTTAATCATTATATCACAGAATGTACTTGTCTGTTTAACAGCAAACGTCTGCTTTCACAGGCACCCACGTGGGTAGGGAGGCAGTAGTGCTATCTACTGTGACCACTGCAAGGGTGCTATGCCCAGTTCCACGAGCATGTATAGCCCGACACACACAGATTCCACACACCTTCCCCACAAAGGGTCCTGCTGCCACCTCCACAACCCATGCTCAAGCACCATACTATTGAGTCATAACAAATATGGCTAAAAATCACAAGATTTTTTTTTTTTTTTTTTGAGATAGGGTATCACTGTGTAACCCAGGCTGGCCTCAAAGTCCCTGCAATCCTGCCTCAGCTTTCCAGGTGCTGTGATTATTACAGGAAAAGTGTGTGATCTTGTTGGGTAGCATTCCTAGCTGTCAAGAGCTGCACGTGGGTCCCATGCTGGACACCAGACACGCTTGCTGTCAAACGTACAATATAGGAGTATTAACTCCATGCACACTGTTGTGCAATGGATCGCTATAACTTTTTTTATTGTAGACTGAAATTCTGTCCTGTCCAACAGACAGCTCCCTAGCTCCTCTCCTCTCCACCTAGTGTTACCAGCAGGGCAAAACAGATCTTTAAAAGTTCCAACTCTTGTTCCTTTAGAGACACCAACAAATGGACAGAGTATGCAGGTGCCGGCCCTTGATTTCCACACAGAAAGGAGGGAGGGAGGGAGGAAGCAAGCTTGGAGCTGTCTCCTGTCAGATGGCACCCTACTTTTTTATTATAAAAGGCCTACATTCCTGCACAAACAGATGGTAACCTGCAGCAATGTGAGGCCCCTCCATCTCCTAAGTGCCAGCTCTGAATTAAGGCTTTCTCTGTTATCAAAAATAAACTGCCAGGCCAGGCGTGGTGCCAAATGCCTGTCATTCCAGCACTACAGAGGCTGAGGCAGGAGGACTGCTGAGTTTGAGGCCAGCCTTAATAACAGAGCAAGATCCTGACTCAAAAACGAAAAACAAAAAAAATAAAAAACAGCCTCCCCTGGCTTGTTTGGGAGTGGCAAGCAAAGACCTGCGAAGTTGGTGACACTGGCGCCTACCATGCTGTGTTTCTAAGAGTTTGCATATTCTAGGGAAGAAGCAGAAGGACTGGTAGTGGTGCTTCTGGGTTTGGTTTATTTCACGAGCCTGTCTTTTGAGTTCACTCATGCTGTTGCAAATGGCGGGCTTTCCCTTCTTAAACTTCCCTACCCTTCCTCTGGGAATGGACACCGAGGCAGCCCTCACCCACTGGCTGTGCCCACAGAGCTACAGTGCGCACACGGCATGCCCATCAAGGCCTACGCTTACTTCACCAACTCCACTTCCGAGGTGCTTCCGCCTGACCACCACAGCGCTCCTGAGTTCCAGTTCCAAACCCAGCCATCATAACATCACTGATGTTCATTTATGGAAGGCTTCCTCGCTGACCACTAAGCATGGGCACACTGTTAGCCTTGCCCTCCAATTGTGTGCAGTCTAATGGGGATGGAGCTCAGCACAACAGCCACTGTGACAGAGGTCCAGCACCCGGCTCAGCTTCCAGGGATGGCGATGGGCAGAGGTGAGGCAGGGGAAAGATGCTGGGCATTACAAGAAAGGAGCAAGGGCGTACAGGGACAGCTTTGAGGGGAAAAGGCCATTTTCTACACACTACTCAGCCACAGTATTCCTGAGATCCTGAATTACATTAGTACAGAGGTTGCCAAGGGCTTCACGCCACAGTTCCAGATATCACCTCAACCACATGCTGCCCTACCAGACCTGGTGGCACCTCTACCAAATGTCCAGCCACATACTGTGGTCTCTCCTGTTCCTCTGCTCTGCAACAAGCAATCCACAGCTCTAAGAACGCTCAAGTCCCTGGGCATGGCGGTATACGCTTGTGATCCCAGCACTGGGGAGGCTGAGGCAGGAGAATTACTGTGAGTTTGAGGCCAGCCTGGGCTACATATGAATTCAGGTCAGCCTGAAATACCTAGTGAGACTCTGTCTCAAAGACTCTTGCCAGGTGTAGTGGTTAGGAGGCTGAGGCAGAAGGACTGCCATGAGTTCAAGGCCCACCTACGCTACACTGTGGGTTCAAGGCCAGCCTAGACTATATAGCAAGACCATGTCTTAAAAAAACACCTTAAGTTACCAAATCTGGTCTGTGGGTTGGGTTGGAAAGAAGTAATTTTGAAATAACAGATAGCTCTTCAAACAAGTGCTCCACCACAGAACAGAGAACAACAGTAAAACGACATGCATGCATCCCATTTGATGCAGGCAACAAATAAGGCAGGCTTGGTATCCCTCTTGGAATCCCAAAGTGAGATGGAGGGCTGGGGATGTAGCTCAGCAGTAGAGTGCTTATATATAATGGAGTGTGGCACTGTTCTGCTATAAAAGAATAAACTTGAGTCATTTGTAGGAACATAGATGCACCTTGAGATCATAATGTTAAGTGAAATAAATCAGACACACAAGTTGATCTATTACTTCATTTCTCTTATATGAGAACCCAAAGTATAAATATATCAAGGAGGAAAATAAAAGACAGGCAATAGCAGATAGTGAGACAGATCTTTTGCAAATGGAAAGTGAATCAAGAAATGGGGGAAGAGGAAGCAAAGAGAATTAAGATGTCTTATGTACTTGGACCAACTCTCCATGATGAATGTAATCACATGCACTGCAAACATGTACTAAGAAAGATAAAAATAAAAAAAAAGAGAGAAGTCAAACTTTAACTGTTGAGAGTGATTTGACTAATTGGACAAGAAAGAATGGTTTTATTAGGTTATGCAACAGACATTTTGCATGAACTAATTAAGCTATAGTCACAGTTCTAAGGTGTTAATGAAAATATATCTAAAGCAAAAGAAGTATTTAATATGAAAGGATGGAGGTATGCAGCTCAGTAGTAAGAGTTTGTGCTTAAGCATGCACAGTACCCAGCACAACCAAAAGCAAAAACTGTATTGGCAAATGTACACTGAAATTAGCAAAATGCTTTTTGGGGGAGAGGTTGTTACAGCTTGTATCTAGATGTCTCCCTAAAGCCTCATGCAGTCATGAGTAGCGCTCTTCAGAGGTAGTTAGATCTAGCCATCTCTGAAATGTGTGATGCTGGGGTTATGGGTGCCTTACTTTGGGGGAATACCAGCTGCCCTTTCCAGGTAGCCTGGATGGAGCATAAGGAACACGAAGAGGGCTTGCTGCTGCTGCTTGCTATTTCTGCCTGCCCTGCCTGCCATGGGCAGTTTCTCCTCTGCAGTGCAGCTCTGCCAACTGACTATGGACTGAAATCTCTACAAACTGTGAGCTACAATACATATTTCCTCCTTTAACTTTGAGTACCAGGTATTTTGTCTCAGTAACAAGAAAAGTAACTAACACAGGGTTGTTACTAGAGATTGAACCCAGGGACTTCACAATGAGCTACATTCCCAGTCCCTTTGTAAGTGGAGGTTTTTGCTTGTGGCAGTAGGGAGTTATAGCCATTAGAAAATTACTCAGAAAATTAGGTTTTGGCCAGGGATTTAGCTCAGGGGCATAAGTGCTTGCCTTGCAAGTGCACGGTCATGAGTTCAATGCCCAGTACCAAAATATAAAAAAACTTAAAATTTAAAAAAAAAAAAAGAAAATTAGTTTTTGATGATACATCATTATGTGATTTTTTTTTTTTTTTGACAACTTCAAGTTTGAAAAACACTGCTTTTTCCTTTCCTTTATATGAACAATGATGGATGGGACTGAAATTTATAAAAACAAAAAATAACTGGATTGAGAACTGATTTTGACAATAAGAAACATTCACACATAGTTTCATGACCAAATCAAGGGGAAGGACGGTTCACCCAACTCATTAATAAGGGCATTTCTATAAATTTGTACTTTAGCTTAATAACTTCTTATACAAATTTATAATGCATGTTTTTGCTGAGTACTTAGTTACTGCTACTATGGAAATAAGAAACAGATGTAACATCCAGAAGAATGCAATTACTACATGTATTCTTTTGTGTGAATCAACTTCAAAGTAAAGTTTTATGATCAAAGTAAATTTGAAAGTTTTTTTTTGAACCAGGAATTGAACTCACAACCTCATGCTTGCCAAGCAAGCACTATGTTGCTGAGCTAGATCTCCAGCCCTAAAAGTTTTAATTTAAATTTTTAAACCATTTTTGTTGCAGAGAAATATACTAATCAATAAAAAGATTTTCACACATAATTTGTTAAAATAAGGCATATATTATGGGGTAAGCTTAGAAGAAATGTATTCACAACAAAAAAGGAATGATTTTAAAATTTCTATTAAAGAAAAGCATTCTTCAGGTGAAGAAAACATATGGTTAAGATATGCACAGGCTGTATTTTTGAATGTGATGTGGCCATTTCATTATTATTCTCATCACTGGTTCTTTTGAGACAAGGTCTGTGTAGTTCAAGTTGCCCTTGAACTCACTATGCAGCCCAATTCAGTCTCCCAAATGCTGGGATTTCAGGCGTGTGCCACCATGTCCAAGAGTAATCATTTGATTTTTAAGTGTTCATACTCACAGTTCTCTAGAAGTCACATCACCTGAAACTATAAATAACTTAACCTTTTCTCCTTTTAAAATAGTTGATTCCCATTAAGTATATGTAGCAGGCTGTGTTACTATTTTATTGCACATATTTCACTTAACATATGAATCATGAGCCAGGCGTGTTGGTACACACCTGTAATCCCAGCATTATGGGAGGCAGGAGGATTGCCAAACTTAAGTCCTGCCTGGGTAGGAAAACCTCATCTGGGGGGGGGGACTTTTAAAAAAATTTTATTAGTACGTGCATAGACTACATAATGATTATATTCACTATAGGCTGAAACATTTTTCAATGCTAGGAATGTAGTTCAGTAGTAAAGCATCTCTGTTTTGATACCAGTGTCACAAAAACAAATATCTCAGCCCTTGAGAGGATGAGGCAGAAGGAACTCTGCAAGTTCAAGTTCAAGCTGGGTTATATAGTTAAAAACCAGCCTGAACTAAATAGTGAGATCTAAACTATATGGAGAGGTTATAAAAAATAAAATCAATTTAATTATAGTAACTTAGTATAGTTAATTGACTAAATAAATGTTACCATTTTTGAAAAGCTTAAAAACTCAAGATGAAGACTTTTATATGCTAACTAAAACCTGTAAGTGTAACCAGCACAGCAAAATGGAACTTTAAAAGTTAGAATTTTTTGCTAGGTGTGGTGGCACATGCCTAAAATCCCAGCATTTGGGAGGCTGAAATAGGAAGATCGATGAGAGTTCCACCCCAGACTGGCCTTGAACTCCTGGCACTCCTCCTGCCTCAGCCTCTCAAGTGCTGGGATTACAGGCAATTTACAGGTATGCACCACCATGCCCAGTTAAGAGTTTCTCTTCATTAGGGACAAGTAGTTTCTACAAACGTCCTCAGATCTAAGGCCATAAAACTACCCCCTACCCTTCAGTTCAGATCAACAAACAGAATAGATGCTGGTACCAGAGGTCAAATTCAACTCTCCTTTCCACAGGGAAGTGAGGGAGCCTCAGATGGCTGGGCAGGAGCAACAAAGCAAGCCTGGAGCTGTTGCCTGACACCTGGACACACCTGTGCCTACACAGAAAGCTCCATCTCCTCTTTTTCTTTTCATCAAAATTGAATGGTCTCCCCAGGTTTGTCTGAAGGCCACATGTGAATGTGGCCTTCAGTACCATGAAGGAGTCACAGGGCTCCAGATCATTCGCCTGGACACCAGTCCCAAGTGTGCCTTGCTCCTCAGCTTCAGCTCTCAGCTGTGGCACTCTAAACATCAGGTGTAAAGAACTATGCACAATCACAATTTTGTGCTTTTGTTTGTTTTCCCAAAGGGACCAAATTCCTATTAGACACCCTTGACCAGAGCTCAAATCTCCTTGCATTATCGGCATGTTACAGGTTTGGAAATGTCCTGAATAACTGTTTAAACTTACTTGTCCTAGTTATCTCCCACATTTGATTTGTCTCGTTTTAAAATAGTGTGTGTGTGTGTGTGTGTGTGTGTGTGTGTGTGTGTGTACAGGATGCAGTATGCCTGGGACGTAACTCAGGGCCTTCTGTACTACCGGGAAGCCCCAATGGGGTGATGTGGGGGGGACCCAGTCCAAGACTTTTCTCAAAAGCCCATAAAGCTGTTCCATCACACTCTGGGAAAAGCATCCAGATAAACCTTAACAGCCGTTTTAGGAGTCATTTAATCAAAGTCTTCCAAACTTCACCCAAGAGACATCCCCACGAGGCATTATATCCCATCACAGTGCGAGAGGGCAAGGGAGAGAGGCAGGAGGACAGGAACCCAGGCCTTCTCACCAAGCCACATCCCTGGCCCTTTCTGATTTTGAAACAGCGTCCCACAGCGTCCCCAGTTGCTTAGGCTGGGCTTGAACCTCTGACCCAGCCGCTGCCTCCCAGAGAGCTGCGACTACCAGTGTGAACCACGATGCCAGCTCTCATAACTAAACTTCTGTTTAGCAGTCTCTGTAACATCAAATTAACTTAAAATGATTGATGTCTTTCTCTATGAGAGCCAACCTTTAATCTGCCATATCTGTGGTGCCTTGCATGCTCTCTGGCTAAAGAAGGTGCTTAAATATTTGCTGCATGAATAAGGGAAAACATGAAGGAGACTGAGAAAAAAAGAGAAAGCAAACTGGAAAAACAGTCCAGGAAAAGAAACTGGGTGTGGTGGTGCAAATGCTAGCACTCAGGAGGCAAGAGGATCGTTGTGAGTTCGACACCAGCCAGAGCTAGAAAACTGAGCTCAAGACCAGCCTGAACTGCACAGCGAGACCCTGTCTCAAAAAGACCAAAACAAAACAAAAAAGTCAGAAATGAGCAGCCACAAACAGGAGTCTTAGGTCAGGAAGAACGATGGCTGAGGTGCAATTCCACCCTGGATGTGCTGTGAGGACTCACTTCAGAAGCACAGCAGAGGTAGGAGGCAGATTACAATGGGCTAATGAGGAAATGGGAAGTTCAAGTGGAAAGGGCAAAGGGAAGGAAGAATATGGAACATTATTTTGAGAATAAGAAAACAGAAAGAAGGGACTTGTTGGTATAGAGGATATTTGCTCATGTTTTTGAACTTAAGGGTAGACTGTGGGAAAGGAGAGAGTGAAGTAATAAAAGAAAAAGGCTGCTAGGACAAGATCCTAGATGTTACAGGAGGAAATGGGATCCTAAAGTCCTATCGGTTTTTAAAAATCCCATGTGGGGCCCAGGATTTAGCTCAGCAGCATAAACGCCTGCCTGGCAAGTGCACGGTCATGAGTTTGATTCCTGGTACCAAAAAAAATTTTTTTTAATAAAAATAAAAATCCCATGTGATTACAGTGTATTATCTGTTTTATGGTTGGAAATATCTACCTCCTTGAAAATAATTCATCTGCGTAATTCTTATGAAAGAAACTGGTCTGTAAAATCATTAAGTTGTACATATCTTTCTGGGGTATCTTGAGCCTGTAGCATACACATTTTCAGGTGGTTCAGAGAACAAAGTATAAAGCAAAGGAAGGTGGCAGAGAAGAAATCTTTTTTTTTTTTTTTAATCAGTACCAGGGATTGAACTCATGACTGTGCACTTGCAAGACAGGTGCTTATGCCGCTGAGCTAAATCCCCAGCCCAAGAGGAAATGTTCTAATGAGGAAGCAAATGGAGCCCAAAAATGACTGAAGCATATGCAGATGTTCTCTGTCCCATCTGCGTAGCTGTTCCCTAAGTTTGAAACCTTTTACAAATGTAAGAGAAATCATATACAAGTACAGAAAGCAGCCTCCAGGATGACACATAACAGTCAAATTTCTCTGACAACTATCACAACTGCTTGTGAGTAAATTCCTCTCTGTCTGCCACAATTGACAGGAGGGACTGGATACATAACATAGCATCTTACTACAGAAGGAAAAACCACTCAAGGTGGTACTGGTAGTCACAAAAACACGTGTGTGGAAGAAGTGGGTGAAAGAATTAACTCTGTCATTAGAATACCACTATATTTTCAAGTGCACAGATTACAAAGAAAACCAAACAAATTCATTTCTTGAAAATTAGGATTTAAAAAAAGCCTGAAGCACCAATTCATCTCTAACAAAACACGGGAATGGAAGTTAAAACTTTGGCTTAGGGAGAGGGAGTTGGTTGAAATCCTAAGAACAATAACCTGAACCAAAGGTACACTATTATTAGTTATACCTGATCCTTTTTCAATCATTCAAAATGTCTGCTGAGCCAGGTGTGGTGGCCCACACCTATAGTCCCAGCACTTGGGAGGCTGAGGCAGGAGGATCTCTTCAAGAGGACTGCCCAGAATACACACTGAATTAAAGGCCAGCCTGGACTATATCCTAAGACCCTGTCTCAAAAAAACAAAAAAAATAAAAATAAAAAAAGAGAAGGTTGCTGATTAGGTAACTCTGACTAGGAAATGACTGCCTATCATAGAGTACCATAGCACACTTGCAACAAAATAAACTACAAACTAACAATATTTCTTCTGAAAGGGACATTAACAAGATCAAATACACCTAAGGAGTTCTCGAAAATAACACTGAATAAGGAGGGCTCCTCCTTTCCATCTCTCTCTCTCTGCAAAGTGTGCTCTCCAATCAAAATACTCCAGTCCAGAGCACCCCACATTCAAGGACCTATTAAATGAAAAACACCACTGGTGCCTTAGCAATGCTTATCTTCTGGACACGATTCCAAGGCCAAACAGCTCAGCTAGAGTCGAAACCTGAAGTAAACGGGTCCCTCCTCCTTCAAGAGACCAAACCCTACTCACCCTAATTTGTGAACATGGCAAAGAGCAACCCAACAAGGCACATCAGATCAGGCTCTGACACCCAGAGGAATTACTTGCAAGACATATTTAAATCCTGCCAGGCATGGTGATACATGCTGTAATCCCAGTGTTTGGGTGGCTAAAACTGGAGGATCGCTGTGAGTTTGAGGCCAGCCTGTACTGCATACTGATACCCTATCTCAAACAAACAAACCCAAAGCAAAAAGACATTCAAATCCTAACATTCTTCTCTTTAAAACTTCTCTTCAAAAATTAAGTATACAAAAAAAATGGGTGTACACCCAATTTCTCTCCAATGATACAGCTTTTAAAAAAAAAATCAAATAGGTTCTAAACTCTTAGCACAATTTTAAAGAGAAATTGAATCATCACTAATATACTTTCTAGAGAATGTTCAAGACAACTTTGTGGGTAAAACTATGATTTATGAATTTTCATTATTTATTTTCATTGGAATGACCACCCACTACTCTTAGAAGTCTTTTCTTAGGGCTACAGGTATAGCTTAGTGGCAGAGCACTTGCTTAGTATCCTGTTTGAGGCCCTCCACTTGAACCCAGAACCATAAAGTCTTTTCTTACCAAAACAAACAAACAAACAAACAAAAACTGGGGGCCAGAGATTTAACTCAGTGGCATAAACACCTGCCTGGCAAGTGCTAGGTCATGAGTTCAATCCCCGGTACAAAAAAAAAAAAATTGTAAGTCAGGTGTGATGGTGCACTTGAGGGGCAGAGGCAGGAAGATGGTAAATTTGAGCCCAGTCTGGGCAAATTATTTTTGCCCAGACTTGACTTGACTTGAATCTGCAAGACTTTTTCTCAAACAAAACCAAATAAAACAAGACACAAAATAAAAACGTTAGAGATACAGCTTGGGGTGAAGCCCCTGGGTCCAATCTCAGTACAACCAAAGCAGTCTTACAAAAGTGGCTCGTGTAGTTAAGCCATTTTCCTTTCTGAGGTTAGGGTATAGAACAGGTTACTGAGTAAAGCACCACCACGTTTAGTAGTGATCAGCAAACACATACCAAGGGCCTAACATGTGTACAGGACTCTGAGCCCAAACCCTCTATGCCTACAAAAGTTTACAGTCTTTTCGGCAAGCTGTGACTATGTAATGTGTGACTATGCACTAAAATAAATAGCACAGGCGCTATGCTCGATAAACTTTTTTTTTTTTTGTCTTTTTGAGACAGGGTCTCGCTATGCAGTTCAGACTGACTGGCCTTGAGCTCACTTTGTAGCCCAGGCTGGTGTCAAACTTGCCACAATCCCTTTGCCTCAGCCTCCCAAATGCTGGGATTAAAGGAGTGCTCCACCGCACCTGGCTCTGGATAAACATTTGACATAGAAGATTGTGACTGTTGCGGGTTAGGGTGGTGAGAAACTAGTTGTAAAGCAGAGGAAGGAGATGAGAAGAGACTGGCAGGATTCTAAAAGGTATTGGGAAGGGTCCTGCAGGTAGCCTTCTAGCTTATTAAATACTTCCAACATCTATACTCATGTCTTTTGAATCTTACAAGAATCTTCATAAAGTCCAACATACCATAGTTCACAGACAAGAAAATAATGGTAAGTCCAAACCAATACAGTGAAAATGAAGTCTGGGTTTGAACCCAAGTAGTGGGTCTTCAAGTCCAGAAGTCTAGCAAAGAATAATTCAGAAAGAGGAGATTTATGGGGGCCAACAAAAGAGGACTGAGGTCAGACTGGTCTTGGAGAGCAGGGAAGAGACTGAACTTCAGCACCACCAGCAACAGACGAATTCCTAGCATTTAGAGAAGCAAAAAGAAAGGGACTAAAAGCCCAAGGTCTACTTAGGTTAGTTACTATA
The DNA here is from genome assembly GCA_004027295.1 of Dolichotis patagonum. Classification (NCBI taxonomy): domain Eukaryota; kingdom Metazoa; phylum Chordata; class Mammalia; order Rodentia; family Caviidae; genus Dolichotis; species Dolichotis patagonum. The sequence goes on from PVJX010005139.1 coordinate 63,205, forward strand.
ATATCCAATGAGTGATAATAAAGGTATGAATCAAAATTACATGGAAAAGCCTGGAGCAGTGGCACAGGCCTGTAATCCCAGCATTGGGGAGGCTGAGGCAGGAAGACTGCCATGAATTGAAGGCCTTCATAGGCTACATATTAAATTCAAGACCATCGTGGTCTACACAGCAAGACTCTGCCTCAATTAAAAAAACAAAAACAAAATCACACACACAAATGGAAGAAATCACAACAGTAACACAGTAACATCTGGTCTAAACTTTAAATTACCAAGAAATGCTACACTACAGTAACAAAACAAAACAAAACCAAAAAATACACACACATAAACCGGGTGTGGTGGTGCACGCCTGCAATCCCAGCACTAGAGGATGAGGCAGGAAGATTGTCAGGAGTGCCAGGCCAGCCTGGGCTACACAGTGAGTCGAAGGCCAGACTGAACTACAGAGCGACACCCTGTCTCAAAAAACAAACAAACAAAAAAAACACACACACGTGCACAAACTTCTTGTCTCTCTTTTTGTCAGTTACAAGGACGAAAAAAATTTAACCAACAAACTTTAGTAATAACTTCTGAAGCGCAAAAGATGTAGCCATTTTCTAACAATGACAAGATTTTAAACAGGCCTCCGAGGCGAATCCCGAACTGTCAACAATCGCGCAGGACCGGCAAGCTAACCCGTCTCAGGACTGCGAACACCGGACTCCGGCCCACGACGGCGCCGAGGACCCGATTCTCACACCGGGAAGCGGCCGCGCAAGGCCGGTTGAGTTCCGCTTCCAGCACCGAGCCCGGCGGAGAGCAGAGACCCGACCGGCATCCGCAGGCGCACGAGGCCAGGCCCGGGGCAGCTCGGAGTCGAGGCCGGGAGGAAGCCCTCCCCGCAAGTGACAGCCCCAGGCGCCGGCCCGGGACCCCGCGGGCAGACCTGAGCGGCGGCGGCTCCCGGGAAGGGCGTCCGCTTACCGTGGCCGGGCGGCCGTGCTCCGGGCCGTCGGCGGCGTCGAGGCGCGGAGCCGGGGCTGGCGCCGGCGCGGCGGCCGGCGGCTGCCGGTGCTTGCCGGCGCGCTTGGCCTTGGCCTGGATGCAGCGCTGGTGCAGGGCGAAGGTGTGCTGGCGCTCCAGCTCCAGGCGCTCGGGTGACACGGCCTCGTAACGGGCCTCGCAGGTGCTGTGGTGGCGCCGGCACAGCTCGATGCGCCGGCGGAGGCGCTCCATGACGGCGCTGTGCCGCGGCAGCGCAAACTCCGCCATGGGGCAGGTGGGCAGCACCATGGGCCGCGGGCGGCACGGGCCGGGCCCGGGGCCGGACCTCTCGGGGCCGGACCTCTCGGGGCCGGCAGGCACGGAAGGCTCCCTTTCCCCGGCGGCCCCGCACGCCTCACGGCCGCGCCATGCTCCCGCGCGCTGCGGGGCGGGGTCGCGCGCGCCGCTGGGTCTTCTTCCTACTACGCTCGGCCCGAGTCGGGCCGGCGCTCGCTGACCACCTCAGGCCTCGGCCTCTCCTCTCCGCCCCGGCCCCATTGTTTTCCGCGCCGCCGCCGCCGCCATCTTAAAATTGTTTTCAGAGCTCTCGGAAGAGGGCGGGGCCACGACCGGCGACCTCGAGTCACGGATGACTGACAGGAACCCCGACCAATCAGAGGGCGAAGGAAGGCCGCCCGAGGGCGTGGGGACGAGCGCGTAAGCAATGCGCTGTCGTACTGCATTTAAAAGGAACTCTGAAGCGCCGGGCGAAGGGAAGCCCTTGGGCGGGCCTCAGCCCTGGGGCGGTGCCAGCCTTGACTGACAGGAGCCCGTCCGCGAGGGACAGCGTTTCTCCGCCCCATAGGGGCGGGTCCTTCCGGGGCCGCAGGGAAAGCCGGACGGGCCGCTGAGTCGGTAGCTGGAGAGCGTCGTCGTCCGCCGCAGTCGGTTGCCGTCCGTCTTCCAGCGCTACGTTCCGCTCTGACGAAACTCCAGGCGGCCACGCTGTTTTCGGCGTCAGCCGTTTCCTTCTACCTCACCGCTTTCACGCAGCTCCAGCACGAGCCGGAGCGTCCCGGCGGGCAAGTTTCCGCCGGCGCCGCGCTGACCCCCAGGGCCGTGCGTACTCCTCCCTGGCGCGCGCGCGAGCCCGGGCGACTGCCCACGAGGAAGCACAGAAGAGGGGGCGGCGGCGGCTGTGTTAGCGTGGGCTAGGACTGCGAGGGCGTCGCTGGGTAAGGCCGGGTCAGGCCACGGAGCTGACAGCTGGGCGCCGGCCTCGCGCTTAAGGGGTGCAGGGTCTGCGGCAGCCGGAGACGGTGGCAGTGCACGGGGGCCCTGTGTGGCCCTGGCTGCGGAAAGGTTCCGAGCCTTATAAGACCCCACTGCAGCTCGGTTTTTTTTTAAGAGTATATTTATTGAGAGAAAGCTTCTGTCTGAAGAGAGACAGAAGGGGTCCCAAGCGGGTTGCCCATCTCGTTTTAATTTTCTAACTTATTAGGGCTTGTGAAAAGGTTTTATTTTAAAATAAAAACGTACACTAAGTCAAATATGTTTATACAAAAGCAGTAGAAAAGCAGAAATTTTATTATTTTTAGTGGAGGAGGTGGGCTAGAAGGCCACAGTGCCAAGAGATCATGAAAGCCAAAATCCAGCCCTAATTTTTCAATTTTTTCCTTTTTGGGGGGAAAGGGGAGAGTGCTAGTTACAGCCTCACACATGCTAGGCAAGTGCTCTGCCACTGAGCTGTGAATAAAAGCGACTGTAGTGTTACTATAAAAATGGTTCCTGTCTTACAAGAATATCGTGTACAAATTACTACACATTAGAAGCATGCTCGGCTTTTCTAAGCTATCCCTATTATATAAATCACTGAACCAGAGGCAAGACCTAAATACAAGACTGAATCAAACTCACCTTGAGATAATTACTTCTTCATTCCCAAGTTTCTGCATGAAAGCAAACTCAGAGTAGCCAATGAGAGGAAGATGAACCTACTATTCAACAGTACACCACCTGTGGGAAGGTTACTATATAAGGAAGTTCAGTCAAAAGCAGACACTTAACACAGGGCGTTAATGTAACATCATTTAGTAAGAGACAATATGAAAATAGTGAAGAGGATTTTGTGGGTAAGAAAAAAATAAGAGGAACACATCTGACGGAGTGGGCATTTTACAGCGTTGGGGACAAGTAACCAGCATGTAAGATCTGAATGTAGGTGCCTATTTGAGAGTTGAAAATTGCTGGTCATTAACAAATGTGTCATACATTTAACGAAGAGGCTCCATTTTAAACACTGAGAAAAAAAATGAAGGTGCTGTTTCTATTTTGAAGAATTCTGCTAAATTACCTACAAAGGCAATGAACACTAATGATTTTACCCTATCATTTTATAGCTCAGAAGGAAAAAAGCAGGCATGAAATACAATGTCAATGGAGAAAGAGGAAGGCAGATTATTGGAAATGGCAACAATCCCCACACATTTGCTTCAAGGAGAAACCTGCAGACATTTTCAGGTCTTGCTAAATGTTTATTTGCACTCATACATTTGGGAAAGTTGGCTACATAGCTAAGGTCACTGTGACCACAGAACAGATGAGAAAGATAAAGCACTGAACAGCAAGAAAAATGCTTCCCCCCTCTAAAAAAATTTAACAACCAGTTTTAAAAAAAGATGAATGGGGACATCCTTCACCTTTGACAAATCTACTTCCTTGAAATCTCCCCACTATAAACACTATAGTGTTTATGTATTCAGTGCAAGGAACAGCATCTTCAGTACAATTGAATCAAAACACCTCCAAACAAAGAATAAAGCTGAAATAACATCTGTTTCTGGATACATTTCAGTGTGGTGTAATAATGATCTTATTACACTAGTAGTAATGAGGAGGCTCTGATAGCACCGTCTGCATTCCACATGAAAAAACAAACCTAAAATCACATCTGAAAAACATTCAAGCCACATTAAAAAAAAAATTCAACAGGACTGCTTTATTGTGTAAATTTAAGACAACTGTTACATGAACTGCAAATAAAGACTTAAAACATTCTATAAAAATCAAATAACTCATGCTGTATGTCACTCCTCCCATAAATACTTTTAGCCTGTGTTCAATTACAGTCAATTCTGAATTGGCCCATCTCTGGATTAGATTTCTAAAGTCTTTACACAGAATTAACGAAATGGAAAAAAAAAAGTATCAAAGTTGATATTCTATCCTGTATTTTGACCCTGGAAAGGTATGGGTCTACTAAAAAAAAAAAAAGACAGACATACATGTAATCACAATAAAGCTTAACACTATGCAGCGCTTTGTAATCATTTTCCGCAACAGACTGTAAGCTGTGCTGTGGAGACAATGCATAGCAGAGGAAAAAGCTGGGGACTGGGAATAGGTGAGGAGCACAGTGTCAACACAGTGGACAAGTGATGGACACTCCTGCTCTGGAGCTCACATACCCTGTCAGCAACCCTCAAAAAGTCACCTGCGCCCAAGGCCAAGTCCAGAGCCTCCTGTACGCGGAGTATGAACGCCGGAGTGCTGCAGTAGGCCACCTCCTCCACTAATGGCAAAGCTGTCTGGAAACCACAGTTCCAAGGACTGTAGAACACATGACTGTAGGGTCTAACCAACATCAAGTGAAAAGGTGTACTTTTATGTGTCTATTTTTAATACAACTTAAACAGAACTTTTATATAAATTTGGGCTTCCATCCAATCCCTCCTCCTTTTCCTTGGAGGAATTAAGTAATGGAAGCAAGCAAAATAACATCCTAACTACAAATGACTACATTTTAAACATGATTATCAGTTTTAAGGGACAGAGACATTTGAATGTTTTTAATACCAAAACTTAAAAAAACTGTTATAAAAACTGCTATTCATTTCCCTAGTATTTCTAAATGTTGGTGTTATTTTTGCAGACAGATTAATATATTAAATTAAGCCAAAATTTTAAGACTGGCAAGGTTTTATGATTCTATTTTAAAAAGGTGTTTAAAAACATAACAAAACAAAAATACAAGTTAGTTGCTTTGTGTTACATTTCACAACCATTATGTTAAATGTTTTCTACAGAAACAGAGTCCTTTATGTCACAACTGCAATTATTTACTGCTAGATGTTTAAGGACACAGACTAGTGTTCAGCTGGAACCTGTTGTTGGTGATGTCGGAGGTTTCTGAGTGTCAACCTATGGTAGGCCAGGTCCTCTCCTAGGACCACACTTGCAAGGGAAGGGAAGGGAGAAGAAATCACAGATCAAGTTCTTAAGATTGTATCACTCTCTTCGTGGCTTTCTGTTTCTTGGTGATCTGTTCAAAATTTCATCCTCCTATTGGTGGAAAAGAAAAGGAATTTACTGTGAGTAGCACATTTTTTGTTTGTTTTTTGATACCAGGAATCAAACTCAGGACCCCATACTTGCTAGGCAGGTGCTTTGCCACTGAGCTATATCCCCAGCTCAATTAGCACACTTAAAAAGACACAAAATTTAACCGAATATCCAAGATCAGCCAGGTAAATAACACATTTGAGAATAAACATAAGAAAAGTTATTTTTCTAATGCACCACGAAGGAACACTGCCTCAAAAGTAGTGGAATTACAAATATTCTACTGTAGTTTTTGTCTCGTTTGTTTTACAAGAACACACACTTCATCTGATTTAATCCTAAACAAACTACTTGCCTGCAGGCAGCACATCCACCACATTTTGAGGATGAGACACCTGGAATTCTAAAGCAGAATACAGACAACCCAAATGGGCTATAAATGGCTGCTGCTGCTCTATCACAGATTCCTAAGGCTGAAGATCAAACCCTTAACTGTAGAGTAACGTTTTACTGTGCAGAGTCCTTGCCTGGAGTACACATGGCACTGGGTTCCATGCCCAGCACCATTTAAAAAAAAAAAAGTCTCTCTACATTCAAAACTTACACTCTAGTTAACACAGAACATATCCACTAAAAATATGAACAAGATAGAAGCAGTGCTGATTTTTATCAGCAGGAAAGACAGCTATTTGGCTGGAAAAGAAGTTTGCACGAATGACCAGACTCAACCCAGAGATGCCCTACAGAAGGGACTGCGGTAAACAAGGGTACACACTTTGCTGGCCTGTTTCTCACTCCCACATGTCCAGCCTAGCGCAGCAGCTGGCCTGGGACCCTGCATAGTCCTCAGTCCGTCTGTCTGTCTCTCTCCTCTAACTGGTCTCCCTGATTCTCCCTACTCTAGAGAAAACACAGCAGCTACAGCAAACATAACCTAAGGTACCTGTGCTCACAAGCCCACAGTGGGGTATCAGGACACTGCAAGGAACAGCTAAGTCTACGGGGCCCATGAGGCCACTCTCATTTGTAGCACCTTCATACTTTTTGTTTTGTGACAAGATCTCACTAAGTTACTCAAGCTGGGCTGGAACTTGCAATCTTCCTGCCTCAGCTTCCCACAGTGCTGGAATTACCAGCATGAACCAAGCTGGGCTCAATGAGTTCTTTAACATTGTGACCCATGCCACCTTTCACACTTCCACTTCTCCTGACCTAACCTCTGATAGCTTATTTAATATACCGGGTCACATATTTTCAATGTCTGCTTATTATTTTGTTTCCCTGTACCACACTTGAACTTTCCCAAAGGCAGGGTACCTTTGGTTTACCAGCAATGTGTAGCACACAGTAGGCATTTGGCAAATGTGGTACCTGTCAAATAAATAAATGGATAAATCCATGGACAGCAGGGACAACAGTGTAGGATGCAATGATTGTGCAACAATACTTTTCAAGGGGCCATCAAGAAACAAAGATGAGACAAGACTGGTACAAAACTGAAGTTCCAGGCCGGGGGTTTAGCTGTGGTATAAGTGCCTGCCTGGCAATGGCAAGTATGAGGTTGCTGGTTGGATCCTTGGAAAACAAAAAACAAAAAAACAACTGAAGTTCCTACTTTGGAAAACTTTATTCCCCTCTATAGCTTTTTGATTATCCCACAAGACCATTTTCAGCACAGAAAAATACTTGAGATTCAGATGTAGTTTAAAATTATCAAATAAAATGTAGATCTATAACAAGAATCTACTTTAACAAAATTGTCTCTAAATGAATTTTTTACTGTCACAACCATTTTAAGTTACTTGTGAAAATATTCCCTTTCCTTAAATATACTTTCAAACTTAGCTGCTTACAATGTAACAGATATTACTCCCTTTATTTTACCTCTGCTTTAGGTTTTCTATCTTCCTCCTCTTGACTAACAGTGCCACCATCGTCTTCAGCATCACTTTTTTGTTTCTCCTCTAAAATAGAAAAGGCTAAACTGAGGAAAAACTTCACATAGTTGGTTTTGGTAATTAAGACAACTAACATCATCTAAAATTCTCTGTTTATCAGGGTTTGAAATTAACATGTCTGTCTCGTGGCTTCAGACTCTGGAGGGAAGACTTACCGAGCTTCTCCTCCCCTTCTTCCTCTTCATCTCCCTTGTCCTTCTCTTCCTCCTTCTCTTCCTCCTCCTTCACATCTGGTTGAGGAGCATCAGTCTTCTTGTACTCCATAGCAGTGGACTGTTTCTGAAATAATCCCCACAAAGCCCAGCAATTTTATTTACATTTTAATGTGTTATGTGATCATATAATTACTAGGTACCTACAGAAAGTTCTATAGCAGGCTGTATACAAAGCTAGATACAGAAACATACTGTACCCTGAAGATACTGTACCACAAAGAGCTTTCTCTTAAATAAGGGTGTGTGTGGTCCAAGGTAGAAGAAACAGTAAGAACAAAAAAGGTAGGAAAGTACAGGTCCAGCTTATCAAGCTGACTGAGGGGAGAAGTGGTGATAAGGCTGGAAAAAGACCTTCGGACCTAGTTACGAAGCCCTATGGAGCCCAGGTGAAGCATAATCCTCAGGTATGGAAGCAGAGAGCTTGCAAAAGAGCGAAACAAGAACAGTAAGGCCCACACAAGTACTGTTCTGAGAAGATGGGCAGAATTGGGTGGGAGCAATGAGTGAAAAATGCAAGATCAAATGACAGAGTACAAGGATAGAAATAGCAATGGCAGAGGAAAAGCTGGTTTGTGCCCAGCTTTTTTTTTTCCCCTTAAGAAAAGCTGCACCAAATTGTAAGGAAAGTAGTCGTGTAGACTAACTACTACTGGCAACTGGGCGAGGGCCTGCAGGTTCTACTCTCACTTGGAGATGAATGTGATAAATGAATAAGGTTTCTAGTCAATTCAAATGGTAAGGGGCCGGGGATTTAGCTCAGCAGCATAAGCGCCTGCCTGGCAAGTGTGAGGTCACGAGTTCGATCCCTGGTACCAAAAACCAAACAAACAAACAAACAAAATGTGGCCCACTCATTACCAAGCTGCTACACAGAAAACCTCAGGCAAAGCATCTTAGTTATTTTTAACAACATCTAAAAGTGACTCCAAAAAAACACTCCTACCTTTCCAGAACAGCAGAAGAGGATTACAAGGAACACAGGCAAAGCTACAGTCAAAATGTAGACCACCCAGAGCCATGGGCGCTCCTCGGCTGCCTCGAGCATCTGCCCCACGACGCCTGGCTGAAAAACAAGGCAGCAGTGGTGAAAAGTTCTGGGTCTGACCCCAAACAGAGTGCATGACTTGGCCCCCCATTTGGTTATAGCTTGGCACTACACAGGCTTCCTCCTTTCAGGCCAAAATGAAAAGAAGGTTAAAGAAAAGGCCCCGTTTTCTCATTATCACAGAACTTTATTTCCACAAGTTAAAAAGCTGGCTTCTTCATCACCTACAAAAGGCTCCCTTAACTCAGGAACCAGTGTGAAGAGCTTCTGATGCTGAGATTCAACCTAGGCAGTCAGTGGTGGCAAACCTATGGCACACATGCCACAGTGGGCTCTTTGTGTCACTAAAAGCTCTAAAAGGTTTGCCATCACCGACGTAGACATGCAAAGCTGCAGTGCCAGCCTATGAAGAACTGGGTCTCCCTTGAGACAGGGCTTTGTGATGTAGCCAAGCTGGCCTCACATTCCTGATCGTCCTGCCTCAGTCTCCTAAGTGTGTGTTACCACATCCAGTAAGAATATCGTGATCTTAGTATCCCTGGCCTTCCAATACACAGTTCAGTCTCATGAATGTTTGAAAATTTTGTACAGGAAAAAAGCCAAGACTCAACACCTTAAAAATGCATTAAAACAAACCCTAACTGGCAAATTTTGATGTATATTTAAAAAACCAAAAAACTCTGCATGTAGTACAAATTCTAAACTCACTATACTAGAGCAATAAAAACACATCCAAAAACCCAGTATTTTTTCTTTAACAGGCATACAGTTACACTTTTTATGACAATACTCCCCAACAAGGGAAAAAATAAACCCCAAAAGATAGCTTTTCACTTGCCTGGCAAGTATGAGGTTGTGAGTTCAATCACCAGTACCAAAAAAAAAAAAAAAAAAAAAAAGATAGCTTTTCACAAGACAGTGAATTACCGGTAACAGACAGAAGGACCAAAGAGACAAGGACAAACCTCGGCAGCCCCATCAGCAGCTTTCTTCAGGCCCCAGCCATCACTGGCCCAGTCATCAACCACTGATCGCTCGCTGCTGATGATAAAGTTGTCAAAAAAGATGTCAGAAGTCATAGACCACAGCTCCAAACCAATAGCGCTAAATGGAGTCATCTTGAAAGGTTCCAGATCCTCAAAGAAATCTGGATTCGGTATTTTCCTGGGTTTCCAGATTCCCTTAAAAAAAAAAAAAGTTCCTAAAAATTATTTCAGGTATTGATAACAAAAACTGTAAGATTAATTTTGTACGACCAATGCTGATAAACACTGATTTTTAACAAGTTTTCTGAGGTAAGGTTTTGGTGTCTTGCTGTGTAGTCCAGGCTGGTCTTGAACTCATGGCCATCCTCCTGCCTCAGCCTCCCCACTGCTGGGATTACAAACATGTTACTAAGTCTGCTTTTTGTTTCTTGTGACATGACTGCATTATGTAGCCCAGGTTGGCCTTGAATTCACAAATTTGCCTCAGCATCCCAAGTGTTTAAGTGTAATTTTTATTTTATCTTTTCTGAGTATACAATTAGAAAAACAAATTTTACAACAGAAAAAACAAGCACATAGACAAACGTATACCTTACACTTCAAATTCTAACAGAGAAGTGAATGAAGGATTATAGTTTTCCTAGCTTGGAGACAGCAGACAGACTGAGTGGATGCACAGTCCCACAGCAGACCTGGAGCTTCGTACAATCACTAAGTGTATGTGTCAGCTCACATGTCCTTAGGCATTTCACTGAGGCCTCAACATGAGCTAAGAGTCGAAGGTGTCAGCTCCTGTCATAGTCCTTCACCCACCATGTCACACTGACTGTGCCACTCCTGAGATAATGGAGCCTGTGCCACCTGACAGCAGGTATCCAAATTACAAGCTTACCATTTCTCTTCGTTTTTAACTTGCTTCCTTCTGTCTTTAGACCTAAGTTGCAGAGCAATTATGAAAGCTGTGTCTCAGAACACTCTTGCTGAAGGGCACTTGCATTCAATCAGGGCTGTACACATGCTAGGTCAGCTCTACCACTGAGCTGCGCTCCCAGCCCTCTTGTTTGAAACAGGGTTTCACTAAGCTGCCCAGGCTGCCTTCAAACTTACAATCTTGTCTTGATTGTCCAAGCAGCTGAGACAACAGGCATGTACTGCTGTGCCTCGCTACCTTTACACCTCCTCACCTACTAAGCTCTCTCTTTTGGTGGGACTGAGGACTGACACAGGAGTCTTCACACTGAACTACATCTCCAGCCCTTTTGTATTTCTTTTTTTCTTTTTTGGTCTTACCACCTAGCTCAAACTTGAAGCCAGCTGCCTCAGCCACCTGAGTGCTGGAATTAACAGGCATGAGCCACCATGCCCACTGGTTTTTCTTTTCGAGACAGTATCTCACTAAACCATTAAATTGCCCAGGCAGATCTTCTAGCTCAGCATGCCAGAGTTTGCTGGGATCGCAGGCCTGTACCACCACGCTCACTTACTTCCTGCTTAGTCCAACAGTCTGAATGTAGTGATCAACCTGGCAGCCACATGCAGACAAACTTCTGTCCAGATACAAAAAGATTAATGAAAGCAGCGCAACCATCAAAAAACACAAACCTGGTAGTTAGGGTTGTCAATCATAGGCGGCTTCCATTTGCCCTTGTAATTGGGGTTGTCAATCATAGGTCGCTGCCAGACCCCACAGCCAGGGGCAGATTCACATTTCGGGTTGGCAATCTGAGGGGCCTCCCACTCTCCATCCATGTCCTCATCCCTGCGGGGAAGCACACAACCAATTATAAAGTGGTTCGAGGGGCAGCACTGTGAACATGTACCCTGCCTGGCACTCCCCCAGAGCCAGCTAAAATGCTTTCTCTGAGTCTTGTACAACACCACCTTCTTGCTTCTCATTTCTAGTAACAATTGCTTATTGAAACAGAGGCATTGTGAAAATCATTATGAAATGCAATGAAACTCATAGAGCCTTCCGTTTGAGTTTGGGCACTTGGTTGTATTTAAGTATTAACTTTTATTTAAAAAAAAAAAAAAAAAGGGGGCCAGGGATTTAGCTCAGTGGCATAAGCGCCTGCCTTGCAAGCCTGAGGTCATGAGTTCAATCCCTGGTACCAAAAAAAAAGGTAATTGAAAAAGTGAACACTAAGCCTCTCACCAGTCCTCTGGCTTTTCTGCGTCTGGATCAGGTACATACTCAGGCTCTTCATCTAACCAGCCTTCAGGTTTCGTGGCCTCTTCATCCGGAATCTTAGCAGGGGCATCCTCATCCCTTAAACACAAGAGGAAACACACCAGTTACATCTGCGCCAATCAGAGTCACAGTACACTCCCACTCCATGAAGTTGGAGCAGCTTAGATCTTGCTCCCAAAATTTTAAAGAATTCCTCTTCAGCATGGTGGTGCACAACTGTAATCCCCGCACTCAGAGGCTAAGGCACGCCATGAGCTCAAGGCCAACCTTAAGGGCCCAATATCCACAATAAAGAAGTACAACTCAATAATTAAAAGATAACTTATCTTAAAAAAAAATTAGTAAGTCAGGCATGATGGTGCACGTTTGTAAGCACAGCTACTCAGGAGGCTGACGGACAAGGATCCCATGTTCAAAGCCAGCCCGAGCACCAGGCAAAGCAGCACAATCCTATAATCCAAGCCCTCCAGAGGCTGAGGCACGAGGACCAAAATGAGTTGAGGCCAGCCTGAACTGCATAGTGAAAATCTGTCTCAAAAAAGAAAAAAAAAAAAAAGTCATAAGGAGATATCTCCTCTAGGATGAAAAGAAAGAAAGAAGAGCCAGCAATTTAGCTCAGCAGCATAAGCAGCTGCCTGGCAAGCATGCTGTTTTGAGTTCAATCCCTGGTACCAAGAACGAACAACAAAGGAAAGAAAGACAGACAGACAGATAGACAGACAAACCCTAAGTACTTAGGAATTAACCTAACTAGAGAAATGAAAGACCTCTACAAGGAAAACGACAGTACTCAGAAAAAGGAAATTAAAGGGGACATTGGAAAATGTAAAGAGCTGGGTGTGGTGGCACATGCCTGTATTCCTTGCACTTAGAAGCCTGAGGCAGGAGGATCTCTTGTAGCTCAAAACCAACCTGAACTTCTTGGTAAGACCATGAAGAAGGAAGGAAAGAAGGAAGGGACAGAGGGAAGAAGGGAGGGACAAGAGAAGGGAGGGAGGGAAAGAGGGAGGGAGAAAGGGAAGAAAGGAAGAGGATAGGACAGAACAGGCAAAAAAAGAAAAAGGAAAAAGAAAAGACAGGCATGGTGGTGCACGCCTATAATCCCAGCACTCAGGGGGCAAGGAGGATCACAAGAAGTTCAGAGCCAGCCTGAACTGCATCGTGAAACCGCACCTCAAAAAGACAAAAAGTTCAACATCACTAGTCATTAGAGAAATGCTAATTAAAACAACACTGAGATTCCATCTTATCCACAAGGAATGGCTACCATCAGTAAGTCAAAGAACAATGCCAGCAAGGCAAGGCTTGGGACAGGGCTGGGGCCAGGGCTGTGGCAAGAACACTGTAGGTGGAAAGGTGAACTAGCACAGGCTCTATGTAAATCAGAAATGGGGATTCCTTTAAAAGCTAAAACGAGAAGTTCCACTTAACCCAGCTGTTTCCTTTCTAGGCATATTCCTGAAAGAGTTAAAGATCTCATATTATAGTAAGCCATGCACACCCATGTTTATAACAGCACAATTCCTGACTGCTGAATCTTGGAGGCAGCCTATGTGCCCATCGATGGATGGATCAAGGAAGTATGGTACTTACACACAAAAAAGGACTACTCTGCCATAAAGAAAGACAAGAAACTTGAGGGATTTATAGGGAAATGGATGTACTCAGAGGCCACGTTAAATGAAGCATCAAACACACCAGCCTAACTATCACATGGCTTTTCTTATATTTTTCTTATATGAGAAACCCAGTAACAGTAAGTAACAGTAAGGAGGGAGATAGATCTTTCTCAAATGAGAAGGGGATCAAGCCATGGAAGGACAGATAAAGGGAGTAAGAGGAAGGGAAATGAAAAACGAATCAAGATGTGCTGTGTCCATGCAAGGAAGGTAACATTATCTACTGCAAAAATGGACTTAAAAATGAAACAGAAACAAGTGTCGGTGAGGAGGCACAGAAACTGGAGCCCCTTTCACTGCTGGTGAGAAAATGAATGGTGCAGCTGCTGTAGAAGAGCACAGATCATCCAGTTTAAGTTCCTGTATGGCCCAGCAATCCCACTTGTGGCACACACCACCAAGAATGAGAACACACATCTGCATGGGCGGGAACCCCACCAACTAAGGGAAGACTAAGGACAACGAACGGGGCCCCATTTACACAACGAAATAGTCCCCAGCAGCCAGGAAGCAGCTGGCAAGCACCAGGTCCTGAGTTTGATACTCCTCAGAGACTTTAGAGAAATGAAGAGACATGAAGTGCACACAGGCTTTAACCCAGACGCACCCTGAAGGCTGTGCTGACTGAGAGGGGTCAGATACCAGGACTGCTGACTGCACTAATTCCGATTACGTGCGCTATCCAGGCAGCAAACCCAGAGGTACCCAGCAGATCTGGTTGCTAGGTGCTGGGGCAAGGGATAAGGTGGCAACAGAAGTGACTCCTGAATGGTATGGGTGCTGGGGACAGCACAAACACCCTGAAAGCAGCGAGTGGTGATGACTACGTGGCACAGTCAATATGTTAAAGATCCAGCAACTCCAACAAGGACCTGCACCGGCACTTCCCCTCCATGGTCACTCCCTGCTCCCATAAGGAACTGGCTCTGGGGCTCTGCTCACTTGCTCTCCCGCTGCTCACCACAACACACCAAGCCCTGTCCATCCAAAGACAGTGACACACAGTGGAGAGCCAAGGGGAGCCCAGTCATGAAGAGGAGGATCCACCAGAGCTGAGGAACCAAGCCTGCAACTAGTCGAGAACTTGTCTTGGACAACTGACAACTGAAAATCACAAGGCAGAAAAACAGGGCTTCACAACTGAATCTGTGAACTTCAAGAGTTCCTCAGTTTAATAAATGTATGCTTGATTTTAGCCTCCAATTTCCCCAAACTATTTAAATTGATAAAAGCTTGAACTCATTGACAGTAAAGTCTTCTGAAGTTTAGATTCACTACCAGAAACACTTCTAAACCTCACAGACATAAACTTCAGTGGAAATAAACTGAAAGACAACAGTAGGGGAAGATGGGAAAGATGAGGACACTGAGGAGAAAGAGTCTGATGATGAACACGATGGAGATGGAGATGGAGATGGGGAAAAAAAATGAATTCGGGAAGAATACAGAAAGGATAAACTGATGAAGAGGTGGAGGACAGAGGAAGAAAACAGAAAACACGTAAAGAGGATTAGAGAGAAGGGCTGGGGATTTAGCTCAGTGGCATAAGTGCCTGCCTGGTGAGCACAAGGTCATGAGTTCAATCTCTGGTACCACAAAAAAAAAAAAAAAAAGGGATTAGAGACATAGATGAAGATGTTAAAATAAACTTTTTAGAAAAAGACGATTAACACCCCCAGATAACCTGCAAAAACAGAACTGTTCATTGGCTGAACTGCTCATGAATTTGGCAGCTGTTTTAAAAAAGGGGAGGGGGCAGGAATTTAGCTCAGCACCTCCCTGATGAGTGCAAGGTCATGAGTTCTATCCCCGGTAGCCTCCCTCAAAAAAAGCTGGGCATAGGGGAATACACCTGTAATCCTAGCACTTGGGAGGCTGAGGCAGTAGGATCATTGCAAATAGCCTGAGCTACAAAGTGAGTGCAAGGCCAGCCTGAACTACATAGCGAGACCCTGTCTCAAAAAGACCAAAAGCAAAAACAAAGGTAGCTGTGATACAAACCCCAGGATACCCATCTACCCCAAGAGCCAAAGAATGGTTACTATGACATCCTGCCTCGGGCTGGAGATTTAGCTCAGTGGCTTAAGCACCTGCCTGGCAAGCGTGAGGTCATGAGTTCAATCCCCAGTACCAAAAAAAAAAACAAAAAAAAAACAAAAAAAAAATCTGGGACATCCTGCCTCTTCCACCCAGCTCCTCTCAGGACTCCACCACTGCGCTTGGGGGACTGTGCCCCAGCAAAACTGTGAAGGTAGCCTGGTCTGTGTCCTCTGTGAGAGGCCTGCTGTGGCCAGGTTAGCTATAAGCAGTGAGTCGGCTGTCAGTAGCTACCAGGTATAACAACACAGACTGTAATAGCACTTTAGCTCTCCACATAAACAGCTTTGTAATAAAATCTTAACGTTAAAAAATGTATGTGTATAACTTCAAAGTTTTGTGTAATTGCTGTAAGACAGTGCCACTTTGGTTGCTAACCAAAGACAGCCTTCTGTCCTTGGTCAGCTTGTAGGTTTGTTTTCTGGTGCTAGAGATTCCTCCTGTGCTCTACCACTAAGCAAGATGCCTGGCCCAGATTACTTGTTTTACAACCAGGTTAGTATTAACTGTGAAAACCTCAAAAATGTGTTTAACATTCACCTGTTTTTTGTTTTTGTTTTTAGAAAGTTTCTCATTATGGAGCTCAGGCTGGCCTTGACCTGGCAGCAATCCTCCTGACTCAGCCTCCCCAGTGCTGGGATTACAGGTCTGTAATGCTCAGCTCTCACTTCATCCTATAAAGTGCTCACTATCCCAGTTCCCAAAAGAAAACGGCTAGTGAGGGCGTACTATAATGAACGAGGCTGAGTCCAAATCTAATGCTCATGATATGCACAAATCAACAGCACTTACCCTAGTGCATCATAAAAGTTCAGGAATAAGATTAACTAAAATTTAACAAAGCAGAGATCTTGCAGTATTTACAAAGGAAAAAGATGGTTTTTCAAGTGAAACTTTGACACTTAGGGACCGTAGCTTGAAATGAGGGTTCAAGCACTGGCAAGGCTGCTGGTGTAGCTTGATGGGGGAGCACACATTTAGCATACACAGGTTTTTGGCTCAGTCCCTTCACCAAACGACGACTGCAAATAAAACAGCCCCAGGATGGCTGGGCTAAGCAACTCTGCCACAAGCACACTATGGCCAGCCTCAGCATTCTGCGGTTTACAGAGCAGTGAGACAACCTAGATGATCACTGTGCCCCTCTTCAGCTAGAACAATCTGTATTTTCTCCTTGAGAACCAACTGTGTATAACCTACAATGTGTGAACGGTCGGTCACAGCCCCGAGCATTCCCTTGTCCAAGCCATGTGGGAGACACCCAGGGCCCCATTATCCTCCAAGCTGGCTTGCCAAGACTCACCAGTCATCTGGCTTGACAGCATCGGGATCCGGTATCTTGGGCCGCTCATCCCAGTCTTCAGGCTTCCGATCTTCCGGGTCCTCGATTTCTCGTGACGGATTTACAGGAGGTGTCATGTCATTCAGCAAATTCCCGCTGTTCACAACAGATTGGTCAACTAGTATCTCAAAACTATTATCTGGATTTAAGACTGTAAGGAAGAGAAATATAATTAATTCACTTAATTAACCACTCACTCCCAACCTCCAGTCACCACAAAATAAGAGAGCATGACTTCTCATGAAAAGGAAGGCTGCAGAAGCATGAAGAATGGCGCCAGGCACTAGGCTCACAACACAGCTATAGTGCCTGCCTCCTGGGGGCTCTCTTTTTTTCTTTGGCAGGTTGGAGGTAGCTTTCAAAATAGGGCCTGTGTCGTCTAAACCGGCCTCAACTTGAAATCCTCCCCACTCTGTCTACCAATACTGGAATTACAACTATTCCTCATTTAACAACTCTCTTGTTTAACACTGTTCAGACTGATAACCTGCCTAGTTTTGTTTTTTCTGGTTTGGTACCAGGAATTAAACTCACAACCTTGGGCTTGCCAGGCAGGTGCCGTGGTACCTGTTTGTTTTGTACAATTCTGCACATCTTGTTTATAAAGGAGTCTCAGTATCTTTTTTTGTAATTATACCTTTATATAGTACTGTAACTTTTACTGATTGTATGGCACAATACAATACTACAGTTCCATGTCTGTTATATGTTACAATACTGTATGTAAGAGTTATGTGAGTCAAAGCAAAGTCATCAAATTGGAATTTTCTTTGACTGTTTCTTTGTTCTGAATATTGTAATGTACATACTATACACAGTTCTTCCTTTATCAAGGATGCTTTTAACAACCTGATTGGGAGACCACGTCTCAGTCATAAGAAAGCCCTATACAGGCATGCACCATA